>CAUYRH010037478.1:0-49088 GCA_963574655.1 Perodicticus potto | reverse complement strand
TGGAACGCCTGAGCTGAAACAATACTCCACCTCAGGTCTCCCAGAGTGCTAGGATTACAGGTGTGAGCCACCATGCTCCACCTAGATTATTATTATTTTTTTTAAAGACAGAGTCTCACTTTATCGCCCTCACTAGAGTGCCGTGGCATCACACAGCTCACAGCAACCTCCAACTCCTGGGTTTAGGTGATTCTCTTGCCTCAGCCTCCTGAGTAGCTGGGATTACAGATGCCCACCACAACACCCAGCTATTTTTCTGTTTTGCAATTTGGCAGAGGCCGGGTTTGAACCCACCACCTTCGGTATATGGGATAGGTACCCTACTCAATGAGCCACAGGTGCCGCCCATGAAAAACAATTTAGATAAATTATGATAAAGTGTCTGTAAATATGACATCATATTTCAATGAAAGTTACAGTTTCCTGGTTACCTGTGTGATATAAATGCCTTTTAATACAATTTAATTCTTTTTATCACTTACTGCCTCTATAAACAACCAAATGTTCCCTATACAGTAGTATAATAATTCTTAGACTTTTAGATTTAGAAAAGTAGTAAACTAACAAAATAAGCAGAGGAGTCGACTTGGTATTGTCAACTTTTGATTTTATTAAATAATGATGCTAAAATAAAACATCTACTCTCTATTGCCCACAGATCAAATTGCACAACTTTACTATCACTAGCACATTTTTAAAGTTCATTTTAACATCAGAGGTGTCATCATCTTAGCGTTGTGGACAAGAAAGTTAAACTGTATCCCAAGGTATTTCAATAATAGGTGTAAAATTGACCTTAAGTTTTTACTACCATGTTGTTTTTCAGTACCTCTGTGTTATTTCAGATTCTATTCAGTAGAATCTGTGCTAATTCAGTATTACTTGGGGCTTGGTTTTTCAACTTGCTCCAGAGTTCTGTATTGTTTGTTTGTTTTTACTACAGTCATTGTAGAATTCCAGTTTCACATTTTTGTGCTGACAGGAATGGGAGCAGCATATTTCATGCTTTCACTTAATTGATAGTCTTCTGTGCAAACTGAGAAAAATAGAGGAACCACAGCTCCCAAGCCAGAGCCAAGAAGACAATGAGCTGAAGGCCTAGCATCTGCCCAGCGTGCCCAAGGGGAGAGGGATTCTCTGCTCAGGAGTGCTAACCCCCCACCCCCCGCCCCCATCTAGAGCTCCTAACTGGCCAACAAGGAGCAAGACAGAATGTATGTGAGAGGTGTACATTGGATTGGAGAAAAATGTTGGCAACAATTTGTCACTAATGCATTGGCTGGTAATTAGGAGATCTGAAGTCTCTTCCCCCTCAGCTACCAAAGTGCTCCATGCCCCTGGCAACCCCTTTGCTTGTCTAAGCTTCCGCTGCCCTAATAATTTTAAGACCTAGAAGTTTCCTTTCATTACTCAACACACAACTGTTTGATTCCCAGTTCTCTGAGACCCCAGCTTTCTGCTAACAGTGTTCACTAAAGTATTAAGCAATCTTACTGAGTTAGTAGATTGTCTTTACTTTTCTTGTTGTTGTTCAATAAATTTTATTTTATTTTATTTGTTTCTTTTTGTTACTTGGGATTTGTTGAGGGTACAAAGAATTAGGTTACACTGATTGCCTTTGTTAGGTAAATTCCCTCTTGCCATTGTGCCCTGCCCCCAAGAGGTGTGCCATACGCCATGAATTCTGAATGCCCTCCCTCTCCCCTTCTCCTTCCCCCCTTCTCCCTCCCTCCTTCCCCTACCTCCCACCATGTGTTAGCTCATCTACTGCCTTCATATTAGGATTGAGTACATTGGATTCTTGCTTCTCCATTCTTGTGAGGCTTTACTACAAAGAATTCCACCTCCATCCAGATTAATACAAAAGATGTAAAGTCTCCATCTTTTTAAATGGCTGAATAGTATTCCATGGTATACTTACATCACAGCTTGTTAATCTAGTTCTGGGTTGGTGGGCATTTAAGTTGTTTCCACATTTTGGTGACTGTAAACTGACCTGTGATAAACAGTCTAGCGCAAATGTCCTTATGATAATATGATTTTATTTTTTCTTCTGGGTAGATGCCCAATAATGAGATTGCAGTATCAAACGGGAGGGCTAATTTGAGTTCTTTGAGGATTCTCCATACTTCCTTCCAAAAAAGTTGTATTATTTTGCAGTCTCACCAGCAGCGTAAAAGTGTTCCCTTCTTTTCACATCCACACCAGCATCTGCAGCTTTGAGAGTTTGTGATGTGGGCCGTTCTCACTAGGGTTAGGTGATATCTCAGGGTGGTTTTGATTTGCATTTCTCTGATGATTAGGGATGATGAGCATTTTTTTCATGTTTCTTAACAATTTGTCTGTCTTCTTTAGAGAAGGTTTTATTCATGTATCTTGCCCAGTGACATACGGATTGTTTATTCTTTCTTGTTGATTAATTTGAATTCTATGTAGATCCTAGTTATCAAGCTTTTGTTTGATCCATAATATGCAAATATATTTTCTCATTCTGAAGGTTGTGTATTTGTCTTTTTTTTTTTTCCTTCAGTTTTTTGATGGGGCTGGGTTTGAACCTGCCACTTCTGGCATATGGGGCTGGTGCTCTACTCCTTTGAGACATTGGTGCTGCCCTGTCTATTTGCTTTGATTGTTGTCTCCGTAACTGTACAGAAGCTATTCAGTTAATTAATTAACATTTGTTTATTTTTGTTGTTGTTCCAATTGCTTCTGAAGTCTTCTTCATAAAATTTTTCCCCAGGATTATCTCTTCAAGTAGTTTCCCCATAATTTCTCAAAGAATTTTTATTGTTTCATGCCTTAGATTTAAATCTTTTATCCATTTTGAATCAATGTTTGTGAGCGGTGAAAGGTGAGGGTCTAGTTTCAGTTTTTTACACGTGGTTATCCAGTTCTTCTCCTTTCCCCCAGTATATATTCTTGTTTGGTTTATCAAAGATAAGGTGGGTGTAAGATGTTAGTTTCATCTCATGGTTTTGTATTTGGTTCCAAATGTCATTGTCTCTATTTTTGTGCCAATACCTTGCTGGGTTGATCATTATGGCCTTGTAGCATAGCTTAACATACAATAGGCTGATGTTCCTGGCTTTGCTTTTATTACTAGGAATTTTCTTGGTTATCTGGGGTTTCCTCTGGTTCCATACAAAACAAAGAATTATTTTTTCCAAATCTTGAAAGCCTTACTATTTTAATGGGGATTGCCTTGAATCATTAGATTGTTTTGGGAGTACAGACATTTTAACAATGTTGATTCTTCCCAGCCATGAGCATGGTATGTTCTTCATTTGTTAATATCTTCTGCTATTTCTTTCCTTAGGGTTTCATAATTTTCTTTATAGAGCTCCTTCACCTCTTTTGTTAGGTATATTCCTAGGGTTCTTTTTTTTTTTAAGCTACTCTGAAGAGAATTGTATCTTTGATTTGACTCTTAATTTGGCTGTTGTTGGTATATACAAAGGCTAGTGATTTGTGGACATTGATTTTATTCTCTGAGACATTAAGTACTTTTTGATCACTTCCAGGAGTCTTTGGAGTTCTCTAAGTATAAGATCATATCATCAGCAAAGAATGAAAGTTTGACCTCCTTTCCCCCCATTTGGATGGCTTTATTTCCTTATCTTGCTGGATTAAATTGGCTAGAACTTATATTACTGTGTTGAATTGTAGTGGCAAGAGAGGACAACCTTGTGTGGTTCCAGTTCTACGTGGAAAAGCTTTAAGTTTTACTCCATTCAGTATAGTATTAGCTGTGGGTTTGTCATAGGTGGCGTCTATCAGTTTAAGAAATGTGCCACCTCTGCCTACATTCTTAAGTGTTCTTGTAAGAAAAGTATGCTGAATTTTATCAAATGCTTTTTCTGCATCTATTGAGAGGATCATATAGTCTTTGTTATTGCTTCTGTTGATATGGTGAATTATGTTTATGGACTTGCATGTGTTAAACCAGGTTTACATCACTGGAATGAAACCTACTTGAGCATGATGTATTTTTTTTTTTTTAATGAGAAGCTGTAATCTATCAGCTAAGATTTTATTGTGAATTTTGCATCTATATTCAGTAGTGAAATTGGTCTGAAGCTTTCCTTTTTAGTTGGGACTTTTCCTGGTTTTGGTTATCAGGGTGATGTTTGCTTTGTGGTACATGTTGGGGAAGATTCCTTCCTTCTCAATTTTTTATAATAATTTCTGCATTGTGGGTATAAGCTCTTCTCTGAAGGTTTGATAGAATTTTGGTGTGAAGCCATCTGGGCCAGGGCATTTTTTTTGTTGGGAAATTTTATTTTTATTGTTTCTTTGATCTCAGTGCTTGAAATTGGTCTGTTCAGGAGATCTATTTCTTCTTTGTTAAGTCTAGGGAGAGGGTGTGATTTTGATCCATTTTCTCTACATTGTCAAATTTCTGGGTATAGTGTTTCTTGTCGTATTCAGAGATAATCTCTTGTATCTCTGTGGAATCTTTTGTTATTTTCCCTTTATCATTTCTGATTAAAGTCATTAGAGATTTTACTTTTCTGTTTCTAATTAATATGGGGAAAGGTTTATAATTTTATTTATTGTTTTTAAAAAACAGCTTTTTTTTCATTAATTTTCTGAATAATTTTTTTTGTTTTCAATTTAATTAATTTCTGATTTATTTGGGGGTATTTATTTTCTTCTTTTGGGTTTAGGATTAGATTGTTCTTTTCTTTTTTCCCAATTCCATAGGATGGTCCATGAGAGAGTTTGTTGATGCACTATCTTTCTGTTTTTTGAATGTAGGCATCTAATGTTATTACTTTTCCTCTTAGGAATGCTTTTGCCATATCCCACAGGTTTTGGTGACTTGTGTCTTCATTGTTGTTATGTTTGAGGAATTTAACAATTTCTGCTTTTATCTTTTCCTGAACCCAACTATCATTTAGCATAAGGTTGTTTAGTTTCCATGCCGTTGTGTCAGGATGAACGTTTTTGCTGGAGTTGAGTTCCACCTTTATTGCCTTGTAGTCTGAGAAGAGACAAGGTATAATTTCTATTCTTCTACTTTTGCTGAGGTTTGATTTGTACCCTAGGATATGATCTCTTTTGGAGTATGTTCCATGGACTGATGAGAAAAATGTAGTTTCTTTTGCTTTGGGATGGTGTGTTCTGTATGTGTCTATTAATCCCATTTGCTCTAGGGCAGTGATCTCAACCTTCCCAATGCCCCAGCCCTTTAATACAGTTCCAGAACACAGGTTGAGAACTGCTGTTCTAGGGTCACAATCAAGTCCTTTGTATCTTTGTTTCATTTCTGTTTAGAGGATCTTTCTAGTTTTATAAGAGGAGTGTTAAAGTCCCTGGCTATTATGGTGTTATAGGATATCATATTGCTCAGACCACTCAAAGTCTGTTTTATAAATCTGGGAGAATTTAACATGGTTGCATAAATATTTCAAATTGAAGTTTCTATTTTTTTTTTTTTTTTGGCTGAGGCTGAGTTTGAACCCACCACCTCTGACATATGGGGTTGGTGCCCTATTCCTTTGAGCCACAGGCACCGCCCTGAAGTGTCTTCTTGTTTTGTTGTTCCCATGACCAGTGTGAAGTGTCCATCCTTGTCTTTCTTATGTTGCTTTGAATCTGGTTGTATCTGAGAATAAGATTGCAACCCCTCCTCTCTTCTGATTTCCATTTGCTTCAAATACTGTTCGCCATCCCTTAACCCTGAATCTCGATTTGTCCTTCAAGGCTAGGTGTGTCTCCTAGAGGTAGTGTATGCATGGCTTGTGCTTTTTTATCCAATCAGCCAGCCTATGCCTCTTCAATGGGGAATTCAATTCACTGACATTTATTGAAAGAATTGCTAAGTGTGGTGCAATTCTGTTTGTTTTATCTTGTGTCAAAACTGTTGTGTAGTTTTATCCTTTGTGCCATTGGGGAAGCTAAGTTTTGACCTTTAGCTTCTGAGTGTTTACTTTGCTGGTGGTCCATTGTGATGTTCAGTGTAGAGAAAAGGTCTAAATATTTCCTGTGGAGTTGGTCCCTTGTGGTGAATTTCCTTAGTGTTTGTACATTCACAAAAGACGTGATTTCTTCATCAATTTTAAAGCTTAGTTTAGCTAAATACAGAATTCTGGGTTGAAGTTATTTTGTTTAAGAATGTTCAAAGTGGATAACTATTCTCTTCTGGCTTACAAAATTTCAGTTGAAAAGCCTGCTGTCATCCTAATGGCTCTGCCCCTGTATGTCAGTTGGTGCTTACTCCTGGCTGCTTACAGAATTTTCTCCTTCATCGTGACTTTGGACTGGTACATTACAATGTGTCCTGAAGAAGCTCTGTTTGAGTTGAGATGACTCAGGATTCAATGTCCATCTAGTGTGTGAGTTCTCCACTGCACTGGATCACACACTGTCTCCAGTATATCACCACCTCACTGCGCACCCCTAGCTACAACTCTAGTAAGGTCCTGACCCCAGGTATGGCTCAGTTCTCTTTCTTTCCCCAATCATACTAGGAGAGCTCAGCTAAACATTCTTTCTGGTCTGCCATCTTGCTTTACTCCCAGTAGATTGTCTTTTCAAGCATGGCATTAAATTTCACCTGGATTTTAGTAATAGTAGTTTCATCTAAATTCAAAATCCTATGTTGCCTTTGCACATAGAACTTTTTGGTATTGATGCTAATTGCTAAAAACATTGAAATCACTGCAAACATATTTCTCATTTTTTGTTCTTGAACGCCTTGTTTCTAAAGGTAATTTTGAAACCTGATGAAAGATAAATGTGCTAAACCTACAATAAATAAAGCATATACTTAATGTAAACGTTTGGTTAGTTTCCCAAAACATATATTATGCCAGTACCAATCAGCACATGCCCACCCCCAGCATGTACATGCAGTGCCAATAGGTGTGTTAATACTTTGATAGTGGGAAGCTATAATTTCCCGAAGCAGGGATAGTGTCTTCTTTACTATTGTCTCTCCACCATTTAACTCAATGCTCACCACATACTAGGTGCCTAGTAATAATGTTAACTATTGGAATTCATTTTCAAGTCCTGGGAATGCTTTTTAGGTCTTAAATTTTTATCATTTTACCCCTTAAGACAGAAGAGGAAAAAAGTAAATTTCATAGAACCAAACTTCACAAAATAAATAATTTTGTTAAATGTTTTGTATATTAAAATTATGAGACCAACCTTTTTACAATGTCAAAATACTGAGCCAAATATTTGGCAAGCTGCAGGTGATGGCGAAGAAGGTGCAGAAGAAAAAAGTTATTATGGGATATTGTCTTTGATACTTGAAAAAGTCAGTGCCATCTCCTCTCTGTAGGCTTTGAAAATTAGAGGTAGTAAAGGTGAAATTTTGGGACATAGGGAAAGAGTCAACAGACAAAAGACCTCTCTACCAGCATTTTAGTCTCTCCACAATGTGAGTCATTACAAATGTTTTGAGATACAGAGAGATCAAGACATGTAAAATCCGTGCTGATGGAAACAAATGAAGCCCTCATAACTGCATCAATAAACCAAGCAAACTGAAACTTGCATGGCTGAATCAAAAAGAATGCTGTCAACTGTGTTTCTTGGAGGTGAAAGACCATAACATAGTCTATCTTGAAACTTTGGTAGTGACTCATGAACTAAATAATATTCAATATTACTACAATGATCTCAATCTTGTGCTTATCAGAGGGTTTTGATTTTGTTTTCTTCAGATAATAATGTAGATCAAGACTCCTCAGTTTTTGAAGGGCAGGCATGGCAAATTTTGCCCAAAACCTCTGAAGAAGGAAGAATGCTGTAATTTTCCAATTTTTCCCCCTATGGATCAGAACTATTTGGCAGTGTGCTCATTCACTTATTACCTGATTCAGAATGAGCTCATGAACAGATTAGACACTAAATATACAAGTATTTTATAAGAAAAAAAAAATTTCTTCCTGGGTCTCTGCAGGTCAAATACATTAATGTTGTGCCTTCTGACGTGAAGGCTATGAACAAATCATGGTGTGACTCAAATATAATAACACCATTTTCTAATACCCTTTATTGCCCCTGAGAAAAGTGGAAGGAGTCATAACTGTATAGTAAGTGCTGTGAGGGATATTTTAGCCAAACAAAGACAAATTGGGCCACGCAACTTTCAGAGTGAGTCTCTTCTGGGCTCAGATGTGTTCATTATATATACAGGGTGTCCAAAAAGTTCGTGTGTGCAATTTAAAGTAGCTTACTTTTAAATTGCACACAAATTTTATGGACACTGTATTTGTGGGATGTCAAGTTGTACATTTAAGCATGACATCAGAATCAGAGATTTTCCTCTGTAAGAAGCTCATAATCAATCTTTGTGGTATATACAAAACATATGTAGTGCCTTTATAGGAAATGTCTCTCCTAGTTGAGTCTCAACGTATGTCTCTGCTTTACCTCCCATTTTTCAACCTCCTTCAAGAGTGTGTAAGTAAGTTTTAAACAAAGCATTGATAGACTTTCTTTCTTGCCACCTGGGCCGATGGGAACGAAATATGAGATAAGTCAATAGCTTGTTAGCTGTCTCTTATTTATGGAGCTCTTGAGATAGTGGTAATTATGGACATTTTCACATATTTTACTCTGTGATCAAGAATCAAAGACCAGATTACTTTAGACAGCAAGAAAAAGAGAACTTTGTGATTTCAAATATCAACATGATAACTATTACATTTTTCTGATACCTAGAATGTTCATGAGCCAATATTAGTAATACAATAAATCAATGAGGAAACTTCAAGTGTTGTTCAGTATTCTTTGGCATGAAGGATCAAAACCACCCCAGGAAAGCTGTAGGCAAGAAATAGTAGAAGGTATTGAGCTACAGAAATGTCCCACCAAATTGCTTGACCTTTGCTTGATTTAATATACAAGACCTAACTTATGGTTTATGAGAATAGGTAGTAAATGCATGATGAAATTGAGAGAAACATGCATTGGCACTATCTTTCATGAGTAGATCAAAACAGGAATTTGATATTAAACAGTAGAAATGGGTTCTCACCTAGAGTCTAAGAAGTTACTAAAATTATGTGAAATATTTTAAATGTATGGTTGAATGTACAACTTTAAGAGTCAAATTTAAGGCTGGCATTGTGGCTCACATCTATAATCCTAGCACTCTGGGAGGCTGAGGCAAGTGGATTGCTTGAGCTCAGGATTCAAGACCAGCCTGAGCAAGGCCCTGTCTCTACTAAAAATAGAAAAAATTAGCTGGGCATCATGGCTGGGCATCATGGCCTACACCTGTAGTCCCAGCTACTCAGGTAATTGAAGCAGGAAGATTGTTTGAACCCAGGAGTTGGAGGTTACAGTGACCTAGGCTAATGCCATGGTATTCTAGCCAGGATGGTACAGGAGCCTCTATCTCAAAAAAAAAAAAAAAAGAAAGAAAGAAAGAAAGAAAGAAATGGAAAGAAATAAAATAAAAAGAGTCAAGTTTGCATAGCCTGAAAATATTTTAAAAATTGGTGTAAATTTCAGTGAATTATGAATAGACAGGAACCTAATACTTGTAATCTTGCCATTCATACATTTATAAATGTAAGAAAATCTATATATTCATTGAGTTTACACTGAAAACACTCTGAATAGCCACAGCTTCTCCTGCTTATTACAACAGAAGTCCACAGGGAGAAGGGCAGCTGTATCTGAGACACCATATTTAACTAATCTCAAATTTACTTTGAACTCATTTGGAAGAAACATTTTAGTATGCAGCATTGCTTTTTAGCCATTTCCTCTGTAATGCTTTTACTCCATTTAGGGAAAGATCACTTGGACTTAAAACTTCTACGGGAAGTAGATCCCACAGGATTGGATTTTAGACAGGGAAGTACTCTGTATCTCTGGTTTGGCACAGCCTGGTGAAAATTGTTGAGCTACAGCATTTCAGACATGGTGCCAGCCTAATGGCTAAAAGCCAAGATTGCTATTTGGCAACAAGCAGCCAGACAAGCAGCTGGTTATTGCAGAGAATCTGAGCAGTGTGCTTTGGGCTACATATCAGTTGCCAGATCCTCCAACCCAGTTAGCAACTGAACCCTTGAGGCTTTTCCTGGCTCTGTTCTCTTCCCGCCTCACGGTCAGCTCTGCCCTGGCAAGGGTGGTCTCCAGCAGGTTGTCCTGCCTGAATCCCAAGCTGTGGCTTCTGGCTGGAGTCGGATGCTTGTAGACCACCTAATGCT
This sequence comes from Perodicticus potto, assembly GCA_963574655.1. NCBI lineage: Eukaryota > Metazoa > Chordata > Mammalia > Primates > Lorisidae > Perodicticus > Perodicticus potto. The sequence continues at coordinate 38,907 of CAUYRH010037478.1, read as the reverse complement.
GAGAGACTGCCTGGCAGCCATGACTGACACTGTGGGGACACTGGCCAGGGCATGCTTGCACTAGAGGCTGGCTGGAAGAGGGCAGAATCAATACGAGCTGCTGGCTTTCCATTCTAGCAAGGGCAAAGAAGTGACAGCCTGTGGTGTCTGCCTTGGGCCCTGCTGGCATCTATTTTGCGCTGTTCTTTGTCAAAAGTGCTAAGACTGAGAGACCTGGTGAGCAAACTTGTCCAGAGGAAATGAGCTGGAGGAGGTGAGGGAAGAGAAATGGGCCCAAGAGATATAGCTGTGATCACTGAGTCTAATGATAGTAGCCATGGGTGAGTAAGGTCTTACTAAATTTTCTCTGTGTCTCAAAAGTGGAAAAATATTCCTTTCCTAGGCATTTTAACTCCCTTTTTCTGCCAGAACTTCTGGACCTTGAGAGTAATTTGACGTTAGGCTTTCGGGAGGGAGCAAGCGCAGCTTTTCGGGAAGCCTGGGCTCTCCGTAGGTATTCTCCTCCTGGGGGCTGGCACCATCTGCAAGTTTGCTGCAGCTGCTGATGAATTTAAACTGAGTTAGCAGGAGTTGGGCAGAGCACGTTTGGAAAGCACTCATCCCTCTTCTTTTGTTGGGGTGGGAGTAAAGAGAAGGGACTCTGCGAGATTAGTTTCCCACTGTTCTTTAACAGACACCGTAATACAGTTTTCAGCACTGAGCCCTCCATATTGTCTCCCTGGAACTTAGAGAGCTATTCAGAATGGCTGGAAATGAAGTCTGACAGTTTGAACATAGCCATCGGGTAATTCTCGGCATCTTTGAAAGGATGCCTGTAATTTCCCCTGGGGAAAGTTGAAATATACTACAATGGTGGATCTATTAAAAATATTGGCACTGAGGAACAAGGACTCATTGTCTTTGATTGCTGGGATTCCCGCCTCACCACACAGGACAAGCACCAACAGGCGCTTTCTATGAAATGCGTTTTTTGTTCCTAATATGTGATCACTTTCCGGCACTAGATATATGACTAGCGTGTCTATTGCTTAATGTAGATGAAGCAAATAGAATGAGAATGTAGTTTCAATGTTAATCTGCAATTGTAATTCTTTTCTTGCTTCTTTTGATCAAATACACTGACATTCTTTCACTTATTGGTCATTTATATTGAACATATATAAAAACCTTATTGTGGTAACCCACCGCGAGTGTTACAAAGAAGACTCACATATATAGTTCACAGGGAGAAAAGAATTATTCATAGTTTAATCAATGTTTTACTCAAAATAGTTTCATGATACTATACCTGAGTGCTTTTGTATTATGGCAATGCATTTCAACGATCAAAGTAGCAGACTGGCATTTGGCATTTTTGTTCATGATGTCATAGTTGGATAATTTGTGTTTGAGCCTTCCTTCACTTCATTCCCCTCCCGATCCATCTGCTGAACCTCCACTCATACCTAAGAAACAAACTCAAATGCATTGCATAATGCACGCTGTGTGTGTTCATTCTCCAATTTGGCAAAATCATTTGGCACAACATACATCTGTGTTCCCATTTCATTTTATCTGTATCTTGATTATCACATTTTGCACCCTGCGTTCTAGTTCATTTTTACCTATTAATCTGTTTCGCTAGACTGTGAACATTCTGAAAGTAGGAATTCTGATCATATCCATATTTGTACACATTATAATTTCAGTGAAATTAAATTGCATTGTGAAGTAAAATTAACCCAATTTAAAGAAATTTTTTTCATTCCAGATTAATATGAAGGTACAGATGATTAGGTTACATTGTTTGCGTTTGTTAGGTAGAGTCCAAGTGGTAGTTGTACCCCTCACCCAAGAGGGGTGCCATATATCCTCACTCTGTGCCTATTAGGCGAGAGCACACCAACCCCTTCCTTCTCCCCTGCTACTTGAGTTTAATCCTGTTTTTCTCTTGTGTGGGTGTGTATTTGTTCGTCTACTGGCTTCATATTAGTATCGAGTACATCAGATACTTGCTTGTCCATTCTTGTGATACTTTATACAGTAGAATGTTCTCCATGTCCATCCAGGTAATTACAAAAGATATAAAGTCCCCATCTTTTTAAGGCTGAATAGTATTCCATGGCATACAGATACCACTGTTTGCTAAATCATTCATGTGGAAATAGGCACTTAGTCTTCAAGTACAGCGGTAGAGTTGGTTTTTGTTATTCATAGAAGTTGTTTTTAAGAAGTTGTTGTGGACACTAAATTATCAAATATTGAACCAGAGCTCCTGTAAAAAATGCAGGATTAGATTCTGATGACTTCTGCTCACAATGTTACCAACCAGTCAGTGCATAACTTTATTTTAGGTGTGTTTCTGTTTAAAGACACCTGTTGACTATAACTGTTGATTCATTAATATTGAATTTATGACAAATAGCACAATAAAGATCATGCCTAAAGGAAGGTTATCTAATACACATATTTTTCCTGTAAGGCACATTGTGACCTTCTTGCTTTTAGGAACACTAGATAACACTTTAGCACTACACTAGGGAACCATTTTAAACAGCAAAATCAACCAAAAAAAATAAGCACAAAATATGAAAACCCTGGCATTAAATATACCCCCCAAAGGACACCTGTTTATAGTGTGAGAGCTGAAACAAGAAGGCAGAACACTGTCTTGTCCTACCTCAGCTGGGAACGTGCCTGTCAGGACAAACTGTTTTCCACATTGCGAGTGCCTGCAAAGGACCTCAAAAATGCTGTGAGTAATAATTTGGGAATTACAAATAAATTTTAGCAAGTAGGCAAGTTTACAAATACAGAATCAGTAAATAATCAGAATCAACTGCGTTATGATTTACTAATATTTAATCTGATAGTCAGTTGATTTTGTTTACTCCAAATTAGGTGTGTGCTGGGTATAGAATTAGAAAACTTACTTTCTTTGGAGTATTTTATAACTAATGATTAAAAAACTCTCATTTGAAGTAGATTTTATTTTAAAAATATGCGATGTCCAAAGCACTCCGTATTTATCGAATTTCATTTAGAAAAGACAATTTCAAAATGTGTTCTCCAGAAGACACTCCTCATCCTATTTAATTTGCTCTAATATAGAATTTAATGAAACGTCATGCTGAAAATAAAGCGTAATATGCATAAGGTAGATCCTGAGCACAAACGTCTGCAAAATGGATTTGCAGTAGCAGCAATGCGCTTGACTCAGAAGAGAGTACGGATATGCATGTCTTATTGATGGTAATTCACTCTGGGGAACTTTCCTCTGCAATTTACCCAATCCATCGCGTGCCACGGGATATATTATAAGAATATTTTCATTCATCCTGTGTGGGGTTATTAACAATGCCAGAAAAATGCATTCATTAAGGAAGGTAAAGGCCATTTTCACAGTAACACATTTTTCCTAGTAAGAAAAAAAATAGATATCATTCTTCCAAGATATCATTCAAATATGTGTGCATACATGAGTATTTGATAAAATTAAAAAGAAATTAAACTCTCTCACTTTTAAATATAGTCAATTTAAACATCAAGTGTTTGTATATGGTGGTGATATAAAAAATACATGGTAAGGCACAGGTCCTGAAAATACAGAGGTAAGGAAGGGATAGCAAAGGAACTAAACAAGTACATAAATAACTTTCACACAAGGGTGAAGTAAATAAGAAGTAAGTTGACAAGATTAGTTTGCTTGCTTTCAAACTTTATTTACCCTTTTAAGAAGTTGTTGTGGACACTAAATTAGCAAATATTGAACCAGAACTCCTGTAAAAAATACAGGATTAGATTCTTATGAACATCTGCTCACATTATTATCAACCAGTCAGTGCATAACTTTGTTTTATGTGTCTTTCTGTTTAAAGACACTTGTCGAATGTAACTGTTGATTCTTTAATATTGAACTTATGGCAAATAGCACAATAAAGGTCATGCCTAAAGGAAGGTTATCTTGGTTTTACCGTCCAGAACCCTCTGATGTCATTATAAACTATTAGAAGTGAGGGATCTCCTCATCAAACAGAGATTGAATAGGGTTTAAAAAGTTGATTCATGTTCTCTTTTGTTCCATTATCAGCTGAGCAATGAGCATATAGTAGCTTTATTTATTATCTACCTGTTTAAATTGTCACAAAGACGAATTATACTCTTCTGATAGCTGTCTTCTGCTTCCTAAACATGGGTGAGAAATATCATTATGAGAGATATTTATTCATTAAGTCTTTCGCTTATGTAGCAAACTCTTACTAATCACCAACTATCCTCTGTGATAGGTGCTGGAAATAAAAAGTTATTATAACAAAGAGCTGGTCTATTAGGACCTTAGAGATGAATGGGGAAAATGAAGGGAAGGAAGTAATTACAGTGGTGTGCTCACCGCAAGTCCATGTGCTCGGACTTAAAACATTTCTGCTTTAGATGCATTTTTATAATAAAGACCTATGAATAAGTGCAGTAGAGAATTTAGACCAGTAATGTGCTCATGTGAAGCAAACACTTAGAATTGAGGGAACCATATAATCCTAGGATTAGAATGGGCATTGAAACACATTGAGTCCAAACTATTTTCTAAAGCTTCAGTTTACGTCTAAAACTCAAGTCCCATGTGGCCACTGGGTTGGCTTAAACACTTCTAATAAGATAGACTCCCCACTGCCTGATGTTTTTCATGTTCCTCTTGATGAATGTTTGTTGTTTATGAAATAATTTTTGTAATACATAAAAATACATCTTGCCACGGAGAACAAAGCTAATTCTTCCCCAGCATAACAGCCTTGAAAATATAACAAGGTGTAACTGTGGGTGATGTTGAGTCTTTTTCTCTAGGCTAAATATCATCAATACGCAACTGGTAAATGTCTGTTTATCATCCAAAATCTTTTCAATAGAATAGAGTTTCTTTCAGTGTACGAGTTCTGATCACTGGGTGATAAGATCAGTCCACATGATACATTTTTAAATATAATAAAATAAAATACAAGGTATTTGGTGTGTTTTACACATAGTAAGTGTAAGTATGGTTTCATGAGATCTTTGCTTTAGGGGTGCATTAACTTATGTCTGTTTATGTTTCTGAGTATACTTATACTGACTCCTGATGTTAAATTAATTTGCTTCTGGGGGTCACATTAAATAAAATAAAATACCACTGGCATGTCTCCACAGGAGATTTCACATGTCCTACACCCTAACTAGGTGCTTTTCAAATGAATGTCAAAATGCATGGGAATCACCTGGACAGTGGATTAAAAAATAAACAAATAATTTTTTTTCCCATTTCCCTTTCTCCCTGTCCACCTTCTAATTCAGAGTGTCTGGGGTGGGGTCTGTGAATTACATTGTTAATAAGACCCCGAGTTCTGCTGATGATGATCTGTGGAGCCCACTCTGAGTGACACATGCCCAGCTCTTCTAGGAGCCAAGTGAGGACATAACTGTCGATCCATATAGCAAATGTTTAGTAATGCTTAAGTCATTAAATCAGTTAGCAATGCTTAATTTCTTTCATATTTTTAAATCAAACTAAATACAAATAGAAATTGCAATAATCTGCTTTGCAAACTGCTTTGGAGATGGATGGACCCTGGGAACAGTGCTGGAAGGACAGATCAAGGTTCAAGGTACAGACACAGGAAGAACTAGCAGTGTCTGATTCATTGTATTTGTTGAACTCAGAGAGGGTCTGACCCAACATGTTCCTTGAATTATCCTTAATTTGGAGGACAACTTAGGTACAGCAGAATGTTTTCTTTTATAATTTCACCATTGGTTTCATCTAACTTCTGTATCCAAAATTGACTTTCCCAAACAAAAATTCCCATGCAGAATAGTCCACAAACTGTGCTTGTTATTTGTCATTTCCTAGCTGGACATTCCAAGTCCCAAGTCCTGTCTTGATTTTCTCATTTTGTTATTATTGCTTTACCTTAACATTTAATTTTCTCCCCTTCTTCCTCTCTGTGCACTTTAGAAACATCCAAAGGCTGCCTTTGAGATACTTTTCATGGGGTGATATGCTTGCAGTTTTGAGGGATTCCCCCATCCTCTTAAGCTCTTTCCTTTTAGAGATGTATGCCTTGGCATCATGCCCATTCCTTTTTTGTCTCCTCTTTCTTCCTCAAAACCAGAACCTTACCTGACTTTACCTTTCCAGGTCTTCACAATTCTTTCAGTACCATCGTCCCTCTCTCCAGGACTCTTCTCACCTGCAGACAAAAACAACAAAATGACATGTTTAGTTCCATGCAGTTCCAAAAACTGTGTATCAGCTGGAACAAATGCAGAAAGAAGCTTTAATACACACAGATTAGAAAGACCATCTTAATAATGTCACAATATGCACAGAACTGAAGTCTTGAAATATACATAGAGAAGCAAGAAGTGATTTTCTACTCTGCAGAATATTTGTGAACATTTAATATTTTCAAGTATAGCAAGAGGAATTCTAAACACATAAAAAGTCTAAACTTTTGGGTTCAAACCTGCCACTCATTTGCCTTATAAATTGGGGGCAAGTTACTTGATTTTCAAAGTCTCTCTTTCTCTTTAAAATGGGGTGATAACACATCATGACACTGAGTGATTTAAATGCCTGATAAAATATAAAGAATTACACTCATAAAAGGTTCTGTACTAATTACCACCTTTCATTTGATTCCTGAATTATAGCTTCGTTTGTTAGGTTAAAATCCTTTTCTCTACAGACCGTTTCTCGATGGTGTTCACATCAGCTTCAGGCCTCCTTTTAGGAGAGGCTATCTTCAATCTATGCCATTTATTCATTTAATCTTGTTGCCTGTTTCCAAATATTTAATGATAAATCACTCCTGCTTTCCAGCCTATACACTATCATATATCACCTCCTAATTGGATGGCATATCATATTCTCATTTACTTCTGTTGTCCATTTATTCCGCTTTCTGGGAAGTCCAGGCTAAATTGTTGGCAGCTGCAAGGCTTTGGACTTAGAGTTGCTCTTTCTTAGTTTTCTTGATTGTTTCTTAAATGTCAGTTCTGGAACACTGCTACCTACCCTCTCTGCTTTCCCCAATGTCACCGAGCCCTTAGAAGTGATACAGCCCTGACTTTCCCATTGCTTTTCTTTTTCTTACAGTATCAATGAGCTATTTTTGATGTGTGCCAAAATGTATATTCATAGATTGTTACCCCAGCTGGGTTGTTGAGAATGATAACTTCATAACCTAGAGGAGTATAATTTGCCTATTTGAGCTCTTTAAATATTATTTTTTGCTAAGAAACACAAAATATACTACAGAAAACTGACTGGAACTGAAAAATTAAACTTACTTTTTAGATAGCTACAGATTTTTAGATACAAAACACAGTCATTCCTTTAACAATTTTCCATTTAAATTTTATCTTATGACTGGTGCTGTGTTAGGTATTGGGGAATTAAAAGGAAACTATACATATGATTATGTTCTTATAAGTTTTTAAGTCTGTTCAAGAGACATGAACATTGGACATGAAACTACTAAACTCTATGGGAGAAAAGTCCAGGTCTTATGAGAATATATTTTAAAGGGATTTGAGTTAGCTGAAGAGGAGGGGAGTCTCAGAGAAAGACTCCCAGGAAAGGTGATATTTAGATGATACTTTATCTCTTATACACAGGAACATCACGTATTTGTTAATATTTAACCTGTTTTTAGGTAAATGTTTGAACATTTTTGTTGCTCAGATAAAAGAATCATGAGTACATGTACCTATTTCAATATAACTTTAGATTAGCAAAGAAAAAGGGTAAATTTGCATTTCACGACCAAGCCCTAATAGAAAATACCATTCTAACATTTGACTTAAATATATATGAAATGGTTGAGGTAAATAAGTTGAAATTTAGAGCCGAGTGCCTGGTTCTTGAATCCAGAGCTCTAGTTCCTGAATCATTCCTCATAGACAAGGTCAGTTTCCTCCTATGCCTAGAGTCTCTCCCTTTCCAGCTGTGACCAGTCCTATTTACATCCTTGTTTGGGGGGGGGGTTCTTTGGTTACAAAAGAAAACAGGGTCACTCATTAAAATATAAAAATTTCAACATCATATATTGTGGGTAGTTAGAAAACAGTAAAAGTAGTACTGCTCTTTACTCAGAGGGGCTCTATGACACTTCTCTAATTCCTAGTAGCTCACACACTTAGTCCACGGTGACGTGAGTGGTGTGGGTATCTTCATTGCTTAGAAGTGCCCTACGGTTGGTGCTCTCTATATTTTCCCCTAACTTATTCTCTACCTACTCTACCTTAAGCCTACACGGTATGCTAATAGAACTAGCTTATGGAACTTAGATAAACAAAATTTTTAAAAGTAGAGTGCAATCCTTTTGACTTCTCTATTCTTGGGTGACTGGATACTGTTCAGCCTTACATTCCATATATCAAGATACAATTCAGAGTGGACAGCCACCTTGGTCCCCTCATGGAACAATAAAACATTTTCTACATAATGCATAATTAAGGTTTTTGAGGCTTTCACAATGTACAGTGATCTTGCTTCGCCTTGGGCATCTGTGGCCCTTAATTTGTTTGAAAATAGACCAGAATTCAGTGGAAAATGAATCTGACCTCTATCCAGGACTCCAAGGGTCTTTAAAATATAAAGAAATATAAGAAGATTTCAAAAACTATGAATAACTCAGTGGTTTCAGCTGGTGGGGGTGGGAGGTGGTAGGGAAGGCCTGGAAGGGTCTTGAGGAACAATAGGTGGTTTCTAAACCACCTTCTAAGATAGGTGAATGGCCAACCACAGGATATTTATTTTGGTTCAAGATTGTCAAGATTTGTTCAAGACAGTGAGGTTAGACTGAGAGTTACTCTCTTTCTTTGTCCCTTAATATCCTAAGTATTTCCTTTAAAATATAAAATTTGAGTTTTAAGGGGACCTGATTATTGGCCAACTAGGGTTTTCCAATGTATTGTTCAAGCCGTAGTTGCTCTCAGGTAAATTAGAAACAATTAAAAGCCAGGACCTCGTCTTGAAACCTTTTTTTGTTTGTTTGTTTGTTTTCTTTTATGACACTAGACATACCAGCCAACAAAGGAGTCTTAGCTGATGAACTGAGTTCTCTGTGACTTTCAGGGGCTGCAGGCTATTGGTGAACACTAAAGACTGAGTGTTGTTCATCCCATGGGAGAGAAATGCACTTTGCTGAAACTCAGCTCTAGTGCTACCTTCTCTGTCCATTCTCACCTTCCTCTTAGTTTTTAGCATAATGTATTCATATCTGCCCTTGTTCCCTTGTGATGCCTCATCTTGTGTACTTTAATCGTAGCCAGTCAATACCTCTAACATTGTTTTAGACTGATGTATTTTTATATCTGTGAAACTGCACTGATCCATAAGCACTTTGGGGAGAGAATTCCTATCTGATTTATCCTTGTATTCAAAGGACAATGACTGGAACATAGAAGGTGACAGATGTATAGATATAAAATACACAGATGAATAGTGAATAATAAACGTGACAGGGTTAAACACGTTCATTTACCTATGTGAATCAATCTCATTTCTCTAAAACAGTGTGCAGGGTCCACAATGAATGATGAGGATAATGCAAGGAGATTTAAAGATAGGGAACAGAAAATGCATTTCTTTCCTGTGATCTGAGAAGCCACAGTAGAAGTCATGTGACTACAATAAAATGTCATTAAATGAATTTATTATTAACTGTGCCAGCTTCTTGGTGTAATGTTTCAGCCTTGTAGTTAGGCAATACATTTTAATGACTGTTTCTAAGCCACAACTGTATATTTAGGGAAGGCAATGCTATAACACTTAAATAATTAATAATAAATAATAAATATATTTCTCCAGAGAAATGGCTTCTATTATCTCTGACCCATTGGGTGGTCTCTATTTATCTTTTTAAAAGGCTTTATGATTTGGGACCAAAATAAGGGAAAATGTGTGTTTCTTTTAAAACATTATTTCTTCCCCCTGGGCATCTAGTGAGCCCTCTGAGTCTGGAGGCCTTTCAGAAACACATACTTTGTATTTATAGGTTCAGGTAATCTATACGGTGAAAAATCCTTTTAATTGGAATCCTTTATGTAAAGTCCTACAAAAGGTGTTTACAAAGACAGAAATCATTGCCATTCAGAGCGTTTATTTTTTCAAAGCAATAGGTTCATATGATGGACTTTTTTAAAGTTAAATTTGCATAAGTGTTCTAGTGGTTCAAATTCTGAAATCATTTGAAGGATAGCTCACATTTACACTTTGTTATTTTATTTTCTTAAATTCCATCCTAATTTGAGTCTGGGCATATTCTATGGAATGGACTAGGAGAGAAAGATTGGCCCTTCTGATTTGCCCTGGGCCATCTAAACAGCTGTGTAAGCAGCAGGTCTTGGAAGTACTAGGCTCACGATTTCTGGATGTGATTCAGCTATCAGCGTGACTCCACCACAGGACCCCACTCACTGCCTGTAGCTGTTTCTTTGTGGTCATTCTGGAAGTCAAAATTCAATATGAATGCCTCGTGAGAAATGCTTTTAATGAACTATAAAAAAATCAGTGGTCTGAAGAGAAGGTCATTTCTGATCCAGTGATTATGCTCATTTCTACACACCAATGCCAATTAAAGATTATAGATACGTAGCAAGCAGGAGACGCACACTATCCCAGCAGCAGTGTATATGGCAACTGACAGAACACATAACCTGGAAATCAGTAGTTTCTGTCTGCAAAGCAGAGTTCAGCCTCTTTGGCGTCACGCTCTCCTTTCAAGTGCCCTCTCTGTGAACTCTTCAACGTGCTTTAAATAAAAAAAAAAAAAAGACAAGAAAAGAAAAAAAGGTTGAATTCACAGACCTAGTGATTGTTTACCTTTTCACTTTTCTTACTCTTTTGGAAGATGAAATATTTAGGGTTTTCTTTTTTTGGGGGATCATGCATTGGTGCAGCTTTAGAATTCTTTTGAAATAAAACTGTTCTTAATGAAACATCTAAAAACATGAACAAACACTAAAGAAGTAGAGTTCTCCGGAATAATGATGCTATTGTGAAGTGATTGCATAGCTGGGAGATTAATATCATGGTGTGCTGGCATGTTGGTTCATTCTAGACATAATTTAACAGTAAAACCTATTTCAGAAAGCAGGAGGCTGAAAGGCACGTCAGACACCAGGCATCCAGACATACAGTTCCACACAATAACAAATTAAGCACTGTTTATATACAGACATGGCTGGCCTTATTTTTTTCCTAATCTGTGATTTAGGTAATAATTGCACTGTAATTTTAACTCTCTGTGCAGTTTGAATGTTTGCTTAATTGTTTTATTACCATTGTATTCACTGACACTGATACGGGGTGCCAGTGAAATTTGGCTCTGTGTCCCTAATTCTTTATTTACATAAGACTGGCATTGATTTGGTCTTGATAACACATATCCCATTTCCACTAGATTACTCAAATTGTTTGACCAAAGGCTAAGGGGAAATTTTAGGCCAAATGAAATCATATAATTAAATCTGGGAAGAGTTCTCACATTCTCTAAACGAGGTTTTTCATTTTCTTTGCATATTTTACAAAATTCCCTAGATAAGACCCAAGTGCTTTTTGCTTCAGTTTGGGCCTGCCATGAGATGTCTGCATGCATTAGCCATGGATTATGTGACCATGTCAGCCAAAAGCTGCACAAAATCTTACAACAGGGAAAGAAAACAAGAACCTCCTATAAAGTTCAACGTACCTTTTGGCTACTTCAGTTTTGGAAAACACAAAGTTTTACTAACTTGAATAGTTATCTTGAGTCTTAATACAAAACTAATTTCCTCTAGCCTCTGGATTCAACAAAAATGCATGGAATTTCATGACTCTGCATATGTGTTTACACATAAGTCCCTGTGTCATAAAACTGTGTTTTAGATGGTGATGTGAATATGAAATCCTTGGTGCTCTTACTGAAATGCAGATTGTGGTTCATTAGGTCAGGGGTGGAGGCCCATATTTAGCATTTTTAAGAAGCTCAAGGTGATATCAATGCCATTGCTCCACAGACCACACTTTAAATAGCAAGATCATAAAACATGAGAATTAAACATGTACCTTCTTTCAAAGGTTGAAGTAGTAGGCTTTCTAAAAATAGGTAGCGGTGCTATTAACTTGAAGAACTAAGTGTCTATTAAGGGCTCTTTTTTTAGGGCTAAATTATGGTTTTTGACCCATGTCTATTAGCAAAAGTTTAGCCTTTGAAGGAATGCTATTGACACATTCAGCTATTTCATTTCTCTATATTAATGCCCACTCATCTATATATAATTCAGAAATATAAGTGAAAGTGAAAAACGATTTCAAGATCCTAAAAAAAAATACGTAAATTGGGTTGCTTTTGTTGATTTTATGTTTCTAAGTGAGCTGCAAGCAGTCATTATGCTAAAATTATTGATGTTCTTGAAATTTTCTGTTCTTCATAAAAGGAAGGGTAGACCAGAAGATCTACAAGCTCTCTGAATTTTGTGGTAGTAGATCCCCCAGAAGGCTTGTGGTATGATGGAACTCAAGTTTGTTTTGATAACCACACACAATACCCACATGTTACCTCTGGAAAGGCTTAGCTTAAAATGTAGGCATTACACTTAGAAAAACATTATGTGGCATTAATCTAATCTGGAATAAATTAAGTGGCTTATCCTGAGTACTTGGTGGAATACAGTAAATTTTGGGGTCTTGGGCTTTTGGACTTCCCTATCTAGAAAGTCCTACAATATCTAATATTTGAGAAATAAATTAAGATTAACATTTACATTACCTCACAATTTTGTGTTGTAATAACATCAAAAACATAGTTTTATTTTTAATGTTAAATATTTATTGTTTAAATTATTTTGATACTTACCTAACTAGTTTATTTCACACGAAATTATTTTTTCTAAGCTAGAAGAATCTTCCCTAGTCCTAATGTAAACTGCATCAAATTAACCAAAAGCTTGTGGATGAGTCCTTTGAACCATCTAAGAGGAACGTTTTTGGAAATAAGGATGTTCTCTGTATAATGTCATTTTTCAGTTGCTATGTTTTGTTTATCTTATAAAAGACAGATACACACATGATAGTCTAAGGCATGGTAAATTACAGAGAAATGGTGGAAACTAACATCACAAGTATTTATCCCTTCTAAAAAATCAGACCATGTATTAGAACTAGTTCACGACTCAGTAAAGCTATAGTTGAACATTCTCATAAGTATCAGGGAAACATGCAATGTAACTGCCTAATTTAGATTCGTCCTTCAAGTTTCATTAATGCATCATTCATTAATCTGTAAAACCTAGAAATCTTACAAATAATGATAGCATTTTAACACAGTAGAATGGGAAAAAACTAAAGAATTCTGCAGCATTTAACCTTATTAAACTCGTGGAGGAATTGTTATTCTGTTGATGAGATAGTCACTTTGGGATCATGTATTCCACACGTTTCAGCAATCCCACTCTAGAACATACACCCTCGTGAAACTTTTGCACATTTTTACAAGTAAATAGAGATGAGGATGTTAATAACAGGCACTGTTTGTAATGGCAGTAGTAGAGAAAGAGCTGTTTTTATAAACCTAAGAGAAAACAGAGGGGGGGAAATGATAAATAAATTTTGAATTATTTGTTTAATGAAACTGTATACCCCAGAGAAAATAACAGAATCATAGCCTCTTGCACCACCTTGGTTGATTTCAGATGTTAAGTAAAATAAAGTAAGATAAGTTCTAGTAAAATATGTAAACTCGGGTTCATTTAAACAAAGTGCTAAGATGAGCAAAATTAAGCACTCTCTCTCTGCCTACACACACATATACACACACATAATCATATACATATGATAAAACAATAGAAATGAAAACAAGGGATATTTTGTTACAGAATACAGAAAAGCAGAAAAGATGTCTGTGGGGGAAAGTGGAGGAGAGGAGGTTGGAAAAGCAAGTACAGCCCCTCTGTGTTCCTGAAGCTCTCGATGCCAGTTCATTTTTATTTTAAAGTCCTTCACGTGTTATAAATAACCCTTCACATATTAAATATTCATGTATACAGAAATTTGTTTTTACATGTGTAATTTGTTTTTTAAATTTATTTTTTAATTTTTAATTAAATCATAACTACATATATCTATGGGGTACAAGGTGATGATTTGATATACGATGTGGAATGCTTAAATCAAACTGATTAACGCTATCACCCCACTTGCTTATTTTTTGTGTTGAGACATTTGAAATTTACCCTTAGTTATTTCGAAATATACTCTTGCATTGTGCACATTAGGTGGGATCCCAGCAAAAGCCCTCCCTCCTCCTATCAATAGCCCTCCCCCTCCTCTCCCCATCCCTCTTCTCCCCTCCCACTTGCTAGACTCTATTTGTGTTTTACCATTTGTATAAGTGTGTCAGTGTTTATATATTGGTTTCATAATAATATTGAGTACATTGGATACTTTTTTCCATTCTCAAGACATATAATTTAATATATACTCATATATTTTATGAAATATTATGTAATACATAAAGTATATAAATGTCAATATATAAGTGATTATATTTGACTGGAATTATAATTATTAAATATGCTAAAATATTTAAAAATTACAATACTAATAAAACAAGATCATGTTTGTCTATGAATAAACTAAAATTTAGAAAAATCCCTGACTAACTCTAAACTTTTACCTTTTGAGGTTGAAAAGTGCTTCATATTTTAATTTTTTTCAATGTCTGCTTGTTTTAAAATGCAATTTGACAGTAAACACTTTAAAATACCCAGTAACCATCTGAATCTGAAATTGAAGTTCTGTAATTTTAAAGATTCTCCCGAATCCTCAGAAGACATGTCACTTCTTATGTGTAGTGAATGAATTATTTTGGTGTGTCAATAGCTTTAAATAGGGATAAGTTATTTCTCAAACAATATGAAATGTTTTCACACAGTGACCCCCACTATAGGAAGAGGCCTTTCTATCAGCACAATACAAAGAGATACAGACAGACGCACACAGATGTACGTATTTCATGACGTTATCTTTTTCAAGAAACGTAATTTCTGGAAAGAAGCAACAAATCTTAGCTCAAAAGATACTGATGGCAATCTAATTATAGATAAGCTGGTAGATATGGACATTGGTAGGTGTTACCTGCTGGCACTTTTATTCTTTTGAAGTTTCTTTGTATGCTAACATAACCTTGAATGATGATACACTTGAAACAATAAATATAGTAGTAGTGACTGAAATGAGTTGTCACCTGTACATTCCCAAGGTCGTTCATTGGTGTTTAGCACATTTTCACATTCAAGATCAGTAAGTAAATAAATAAACAAATTAATTAATAAATGATGATAACGACACAGTAAAGACCCCCTCGTAAATGGTAAATCATAAGGCACCCAGTGGGGATCATTACTCACTTCATGCCTGTTGGTTTGTGTAGCTTGTCCTATTAAAATTTTCTAATGGTACTGACCAATTTTTATATTGAAGACATTGTGACATTTCTTATACTTAAACATCACGTAGAACGTTATTAAAAGTGTTAGTGTGAGATACAAAATTATTTATGTGGTGTGATTACAACTGTGGGAAACACACAAAAAAGAAAAAAAAAACATGTAGAAAAGAAAATTAACATAGCAAGCCTGTGTGTGATGGAATTATGAATAATATTTATATTTATATTTTTAATATATTTTTAAAGTTGGATTTGCTAAGATATGCTCATTCTATATTGGAAAAAATAATCAATTTATAATGACAACATTTGGGTGAGGAGTAGCCTAAGGATTGTTAAGAGAATTTGTTTTATGGGCATGAAATATAGCTTTTCATTACATTTAATGTTAAGGAAAGTGGAACTAATTATGTTCCCATGGTAAGTGAAAAGTACAGACCACCTAAACGTATCGACTTTTACTTTGGCTTACTTATGGTTAATATTAAGATAAGTGAACAAGAACCCATCTCCTAAGCAAAATATGTTATATCTTGTTGGTAGCTGGATTCTATTCTCTAATACACATCTGTAGCAATTGTATAATGAAATCCTCAATAATCCAATTAGGAAAAACCATGTAGCTTTGAAGGGAACCCACCTGGTAATGGAATCAGAGTTGTTTACAAGAAATGAACAATATGTATGGGCATATAGGACAGGTGCTGCACACTTCTCAACACTACTATTTTCATTACTGTAATTAGCTTTAAATCAGAAGAACTTAGTTAATTTTTTCATAATTGCTGTTCTTTCATGTGGCTGAAAGTCCCTTTATACCATCAAATGCAATATATTGGCTGACAATTTATTCTCATTTCTGACTTGTACTTTTGTTTGTATATTTTTTTCTTTATTCAATCCATGATAAATGGTTGTCAATTAAAGATTTCAGAGACTTTCAATATAACATAGTAAAATTTTCTGGGAGAACGAAGGATAGCAAGCATTTTCTACTTCTTCACATTCATGTGGCTCACCCTCATTGGAAAATATCATTATTTTCTGCTACCAATGTCATTATTTCCCGCATGGTTTACAGAAAAGGACCAAATAGATAGAAAAGTATATGAATTATCAGTGTACAGCTTGTAGTATTTTCCCAAACAGAACACACTCACGTGACCAGCAGTGAGCTCAGGAAACAGAATATGACCAGCACAGTTAAAACCCCTCATGTCTCTTCTGATTTGAAAATAGATCCAATGATAACCACTCACCTAATACCTTAACTAATAAAAATAAAATTAAATGCTATCTTCTTTTGTCCATCTGGTGCCTTTTACTCAACACCATTTGAAGATTCAGCCATATGGTAGCATATAGCTCTAGTTCGTTCCCACAATTGTGTGGTATTCCATTTTTTCAGTAAACCCAATATATTTATCCATTCTATTATTAATGAGCATTTGTTTAGTTCCCAGTTGTAAGCCTCTAATGAACATTCTTATATTTGTAATTAGTGTGTTTAGTACAAGGTATTAATAAAAGAAGAAAGAGAAAAAGCTTCTCTAATGATTTTACATTTTGTGGGTCTAACAGATAAGAATAGTTTCAAGATTAAGTTTTCCTTTAAACTGATTATTTAGATAGGATTAACATTGTTATCATTGTCTACTTAACTTTTATCGAACACCCCTTTTAAGCTGTGTTCTGTGTTATAACAGGGTGATGAGTATAAGGCACAGTTTATGTTTTCAAGTATCTCTGGGATTAAATCTGTCTTTACCATATGGTGGGAACAGTTTTCCTAACTCAGCTAAGAGAAAGATTATGAGAGAATTATACATGGAGGAGACAATCAAATTGATATTAGGGAAAAGAAGTTGTGAGTAGAGACAGGAACAAAGGAAGAAAATTCTTGACTTGTGAAATTACATTGTGGCAGGAACATTCAAGAAACTTTCCATAATCAAATTGGGTTGTATTTAGGGGCCCACATTGGAGAATGTTGGGACTACAGACTAGAAAGAGAAATTAAACTTGGTATTTCCCCTCCTACTAACTATCTCCCCATATGTAGTATAAATAACTTATATAAAGTATTGTGCAGGATGAAAGGACTATTAAAACAGAAAAATAATCCTTGGCTATTTCACTGAGATGATATTGCAGTCCAGCTGAGCAAAGTGCTACATATGATAATGAAGAGTTTATTGTGGTGTAAATAGTGTCTGTAATGGACTCTCAAGGCACAATTAAATACCGAAAATAAAAGAATAATTAATCAAGCAAAATGCATTTGTCAGTAAGTGATTAGCCTAAATAAATCTCTTCTTTTCTTCTTCACACTGCAGTTGGGAGCAGCTGGTCTTATCTTTCCTGGAAGAACATTACATAATCATCAAACGTTTACTGCATTTTTACTGGGTGTAAATACTCTATATCATGAATGTGTATAAGCTGTGGGTTCTCTCCTAAATATTATGGGAGATGATCTGTGCTTAAATACAAAGATTCACAGTCACAAATATTTCAAAAATGTATGAAAATAGGGCTTTGGGTTTTAAGAGTATAGATGGCATGGCATATTAGGAGCATCCATGGTGCCTTGTGGCGGAAATTACGGAAACATATTTAAGGCCTCTTTGCCTACTTGCCCTGGCCTTGGTTGCTTTCTGCTATCTACTGTTCTGTAAGCTTTCTTACCTTGTAATGCTGTCTTTCTGTTCCTTGATAAACTTTGTTTCATGCTTGCTTTACCAAAAGCAAGAAAGAAGGAAAGAGGGAAAGAGGGAAGGAAGGAAGGAAGGA
Source organism: Perodicticus potto (assembly GCA_963574655.1). NCBI lineage: Eukaryota > Metazoa > Chordata > Mammalia > Primates > Lorisidae > Perodicticus > Perodicticus potto. The sequence continues at coordinate 20,671 of CAUYRH010037478.1, read as the reverse complement.
AGGAAGGAAGACAGAGAGGGAGGGAGGAAGGAAGAAAGGGAGGCAGAAAGAAAGAAAGAAAGAAAGAAAGAAAGAAAGAAAGAAAGAAAGAAAGAAAGAAAGAAAGAAAGAAAGAAAGAAAGAAAGAAGAAATACAATTAAGCTTATTAAATGAGTCAATCAAGTAAAAAGAATCCATTATATTCTTCCCCACTTGTGAGGAGCAACTGAGTATTTCCTGCATTTTCTCTGTAGGCCATGACCCTCTCAAGTGGCATAGACTAAAAAAGTGTGATAGATGTGTTGTTATGCAAAACATCCCCCACCCTTAGTGGAATGAAAAGAATGCTTGGGAGGGGTGTACACTAACAATAATAGTAGGAATGTTTAAGGCAAATAAGTGAGCCACAAGTCACTGATACTTGAGACAGCATTACACAAATTTTGCAATCTGTTTTCTTTCCTGATTATGCTCTACTGAATCTATTTATAAGGCTGAATAGTCTGACCATTAGGGAACTAAAAGATTGCACATGACTGCAGCACCATTTAGTTAGAAGGCTCAGTCTTCTCCCCTATCAAGTGAGGTAGTTACGTGCATTATACATATAATTTTAAAAGTTCTGTGAATAATACAGAATCTACAAAGCAAAATTTTTGACATAGGTAATTGAACCATACCATTGATTTATGTTAAATTTTATGTAAAATGTTAACATGCAGTGGATAGTGAACTTCCTGGTATAATTTTCCAATGACACAGAGCAGCTTTATTCAACATGCTCCTCTAAACTTAACACAAAGAAATTGAAGTATTGGCAAAAAGAACTCTGTTCCCTTACACTTGGGTACTTTATTTATACATTTTTGGGATTCAGAAAGAGAGTTATTTTAAATTTAAGTTGGGCTTGCTTTCATCTTTTTTGGGTTTTGTAGGTATGTAATTTAAATAATAATAATAATCACTTGACTAGATCTACTTCTTTCTACATGATATGGCTTTGTCTATATTGCCCATTGTAGCTTCCGATTCTTTTAAGTGAAGCAGGAGGTTCTTATATTATTTAAACACAGAAGTGCATTTTTTAGTTTTATGATGTTCAGAAAGATTTCATAGATAGTTTATGACTATCATTCTTTTACAGAGAAATCTCCCTGTGCAAAACATCATAGAGTACTCTGCATTAAGGACTTACTCATAGCAACAGTGTTGCAGGAAGCCAAGGCCCAACGGAGAGAAAGAGCACCCAAACACCACATTTATAAGAGGAAGGGTTTTATTCACCAGCTGGGAGCTTACTGCATAGAAGAATTCCAAATGGCTGTTGTCCCCAACTGGCTTGGTCTTTCCCTTTTTATCAACAGTCAAAAAAGTTCCACCCCACAGGTACCCTTCTCATTGGCTAGTTTGAATCAAGCAGGAGATGCTATTCCAGCCCCTAGAGAACTATAGGATTTCACAGAACTTAGAAATTTCCAAGTTCCAGGAAGTTAAGTTTACAAATTCTCAAGAGCTGAGTCACCATGGAAAGGACCCTGCAGATATAGCCTTGTGGTCTCCTTAAGAACACCCGTTCCCCTGGACCTCACCCTTCTCTGGTGTCCTCTCTCAACAGTAATAACTGTGTATACACTTGAAACTTACAGCAGCTGCTATAGTATACGAAATTTCTCTTTTAGCATTTCACCTCAATTTTTCTTCCTTGAAAATCCTTATGGCTTTAAAATAATGCAATTCCAGAAAACATTTTACAGTAAAGACTTTAAAACTATTTTTTAGTTTGACCCTTGAGTGATATTATAGCCCACTCTTTTTTGAGGGCAAGGGTGAAATGAAGTAAGTGTTTTCAAAATAAGATATAAAAAGCAATGGATCATTATCAGTAGGACATGCACTTTACCTCTTTTCAAACTGGGAGATGCACCATTCTGTCTCTATACATTTGATCCTCATTGCCATCCTAATTGTCTTGCTTCTTGTTAAGAATGCAAAGTATGGTATTTACTCATTTCTTCATTCATTCAATAAATTTTATTGAACCCTATGTGTGACACCAAAGATATAACAAAAAGTTAGACTTATGCTCTATGCTTGAAAAACTCATCGTCAGTATTAGGATAAGAAAAGATACAATAAGCTATATACAGTAATGATAAAAAAATTATATTTTCATTGATGCATTTCATTTCATTGAGGCATCGATCTAATACAATTCCTAATAATAAAGACATACCGAATATCCTGTTAAATCATAACCAGGGAGAAATAAGCTGTTTGACATCAGATAGATGTCAGCTGAACTGGGATTGAGAGAGGATACCCAGGAAGGATGAGGTCTAGAGAACAGAGGTCTTCTCAAGGAGACCCCAAGGATACACCTGCAGGGTCCTCTCCATGGTGACTCAGCTCTTAGGAATTTGTAGATTTAACTTCTTGGGCCCTGAAAATTTCCAATTCTGTGAAATCTTATACTTCTGTAGGGGCTGGAACAGCTTCTCCTTCTGACCAATGAGAAAGGTACCCATGGGTTGGAACTTTTTGACAGGAGATTATAAAAGGAAATGCTGAGCCAGTCAGGGAACGTGGCCATTTTGCATTCTTCTATGCTGTAGGCTCTGCCAGCTGAATAAAAGCCTTTTGTCCTCTTAAAGTATGATGTTTGGCTTCATAGTAGGGCTGAGTACATTGGATACTTTTTCTTCCATTCTTGAGATACTTTGCTAAGAAGAATATATTCCAGCTCCATCCATGTAAAAACAAAAGAGGTAAAGTCTCCATCTTTCTTTAAGGCTGTGATATATTTTAAATAGTTCTAACCACCTTACTTTGTACTTTCTACACCCTGCTTTTCCTGTACTCCTTCACAACTCTGCCTTTCTTTATGTTTGTCTTTTTTTTATTGGTAGCTTTCTTTTTAAATTTTCTTATTTCTTCCACTGAGAAGGAAGTTATCCTCCCTGTTTCTGTTCTTTAGATGGTACCTCCCTCCCACTCCTGGCTCTACTCCAGCCTTAGTGCACAGTTTGTGTTTCAGCCTTTGGATATGTTTCTTACGTTCTGGAGAATTCAGCAAATGTTGAAAACTGTTGTAATTGTATTCACCTAGAAATTTGTTTATAACAACTAATTACAACATGTAACTTAACAAAAATTAAAACAGGTAATTTACCTTGTATTTTAGAGGGAATACTTCCGATAGCTAGAATTAGAAATTGAAAACAATAGCGCACTTTAAGTTTCTTATAGGTTGAAGCTACAATTTCTTATTATAGTGCAGATTTAGCTATTCCTTCCTTCCTTCTTTTTTTTTTTTAAACAAGTGAACAGTTTATTAAGAATTAAACAAAGGTATGATGTGATACAGTACAGGCAAGAGACTCAAGATAAGTATAATAGTACTACTCACACTCCTTCCTTCTTTTCTTACTCCCTCTCTCTCTTCCTTCCTGCTTCCATCATCTACCTAACATTTATTGTCTGTTATATACTTAACACCGTATTAAGCACAGGGAACAAGATATAATTTCCAGAAACTCTGCAGAGAGGCATCCAGGTGCAAAGAGAAATGCAGCTTAGCTCCCTCCACTTTCTCTGGAAAGTATCCTGATGCAACTATATATTTATGTGTGTGTGTGTATATTTGTATATATATATTTTTTTCTTTCGCTAATTTGACAAAATCAGCTATCAGACACAGACACCTAAAGGTGTTGGATTATATACTGACTTTCAACCCATATTTAATATACAGAGGATGCCAAAAAATGTATACACGTTTGAAGAAAGGAAAAAAACTGTATTAAAATTGTAATACTCAATACATACTGAATAACATTTACTATCTTGTATCACTTTTAATTACAGAAGTCAAATGTGACTTGAGTATTACAATTTTAATACAGTTCTTTCTTTTCTTAAAATGTGTGTACATTTTTTTTGCATCCTCCATAGTTGGTATCTTACAAATATTTTTATATAAATTATTTATATTGTAACTAATATAAATGCTCATTTAATTCATATACTAAAGAGAATTACTAAATTAATTTTGCTTATAAACTTATAGGTTTGGTTATGAGCTTTCTGGAAATTGATTTTATATGTGTATGCATGTCTGTCCCAATCAGTGGATCTTCTGGCCTTAAGTTCTTTAAAATCAGTTCTGGTTAATGGTTCAAAAAGTGTTGCGATAGCCCTTAAACACATTCAACTCACTGTAGGTAGTGTGTCATTTTGAAAGTTATTTCACTCTTTTTGCTCTATTCTATAATTGCTCTCCATCCCAAGGCTGCAGTGAGTTGCTTTTCAAAGTAATGCTGGAGCTTGTTTTTCCCAGAAAGGAAATTGCCTTATTATATGTTCAATGTCATTTCATTGGAGCAGAAAGTTAGTGGAGTCAGTTTACTGGCAAGTCCTTGTATCTATCAAAAGGAAATTTCACTATTAAACAGCCCACTTGCCATTACTAAGTTGTGATTCTAAATTTTTCAAATGATCTCTTTTATTCCTGGGACACTTACATACCTAATTGTCAAGTTTAATTTATGATCCTCGTTACTCTCTAAGTGTTTAATTGAGTTAGTGGTTATAGCTGACTCATAAACCCATAAAACCCTTCAGTGGTAAACTAATTAGCCACTGCACCTTCCCTCTAAATGATTAACATTGTTCATTACTAACAATCAGCATTGGAGTTATTAAAAGTTACCTTACTGCTCTATTGTCTCAAGTAGAGGCTTTCAAACTTTTTTGATCATTATCCAGTATAGGAAATCCATCTCATAGGCCAACCCAGAATAGGCACACACACACACACACACACACCCAACCCCCATACTCTATCAGACAGATTCTGATATTTTCTATTCGATTTTCCTCTACTCTCTTTCAAATAAAAACATACTGACTTAGTAAAGAGGTTTATAGCCCATGAATGGGTTCATGTCCTATAGTTTCAAAAACATTGGCTTAAGAAAATTCATATATTGAACTGCAAGTTAAGAAGAATCAGGAAAAGTTTCTTTCAAAATTAGAACTTACTTATTTCCTTCACCATTATACACCCATCTTGTAGTCCCAATTCCTTCACAGTTTGAAGCCCAGTAATAAATACAGGCATTAATGTGCAGAGTAAATAGCAAGTATCCAGTTGTTCGGAAGATTCTGTTGGAAAGAATAGATGAAAAATGAGAGTCCATGTTGTTTCTGGAATATTGCTTATTTTTAACATTTTCTTTTCCTTAAAGACTCTGCTAAAGTTTTGTGCTTTGGATTTGTGAACTGTTAACTCTCATTAGTACCACAGAACGTGATGGTGCCACTGCGCGTTTCCTGACTGCAGGTTCTTGACTGGGATTGACAGTGAAAAAAAAAAAACTTTCTTTCTTTTCACAGATGGTATGAGTCAACTCTGTGAAAGACATGCCTCACAAGTCACCTCTCCATTTTGGGTCCTACAGAATATGCCATGCTGATTTAACTCAATTTCTCTGAAAAGCTTGTGGGACTTTATGCCATGATGAACTGTGACTGGAGGTATCTGGGCAAGTGAAGTTCAGATCAACAAATGAATGAAATTGAGTTTAGAGATGGATTATTACAAGAGAGAGAAAGTCAACTTTCCAAAGAGCACTTTTTTTTGTACTTGTCTTGACTGAAGCAGGTAGAAAGTCCTATATTTTAGACCAATACTCTTCTAAAAATCTGTTATGATTTTTATACTTTTATTTCTCTTAAAATATGCAAATCTGTTTTATATCAAGCTCCTATATATATATCCAAAATCTGAAATTATCTCCTTTTCTTTAACAGGGAGGTCATATTCCTGCCAAATGCAATCTAAAATGTTGCACCATTGCTTTTTCTTTTCTACCCAAGTATATTGAGTTATACTTACCTGTAGATGTATGCTCTGTCCATCATAGAATCTAGGTGATGATTAAACTCAAAAAACGAAGTGTACTATATAGAAAACAAGCAAAAGAAGCCCAAATGTATGTTAGTCTTAGATACATTTATTTAAATAAAACTATATGAAATAGGTTGTGTTCTTTAGTGAGAATAATTTTATTCATGTGTCTTTTCAAATAACTAGATCTTGTTTAGTGATATTTTCCTCTGGGAAGTACATTTTGTAGTGTGGCACCTAACGTACAAAGCTTTTTGTTTTATTTTATTTCTACCCTCCAGTTATAGTTTTATTTGTAGTGCTTATTGAAAATCAAGCTTAAAAAATGTCTTTCCTTTTTCTTTTAAAGCATATAATAGAACTCTATCATACAACAGTTAAAATCACACTCTCCTCAAAATGTAATAAAAGTAGCATTGAAGTCATAAATAGGTATTAAGTCCCTTGGCTCAACACTAACATTATTTTTAAGCAAATTGTATTAGGCGTGTATCTGTTTCAACAAAATTTAAAGCCTACTTGAATCAACATTGGCTAGATGTTCTTGACAGTACTCAAAGATATGATACAGGGAATTTATGTGCATCTAATCCAAATGTTGCTATTTCCCTCAAGATTTTTTTCCTGCTTACTTCTACTTTTATCTCAGCTCTTATTGCTTACCTACCCTTTCCTTCTTTTGTTTTTACAGGCAGTGAAAGCATAATATCCAAATGTCAGTCCTATCTCTGCTGTTTCCTCACTATATAACCTTGGAAAAGCCTCTTACAACTTCTGTACCTTGGCTTCCTAATCTGTAAAATGGGGGTAATAAATACGAGGACATGCTTCTAAAAGTGGACATACATGAGTTAACGTATTTGATGTGCTTACAATTGTAGGATCTTACAGATAGCAGGGACCTGAGAGATCATTTAGTTCAAAAATGAACCTAGTGCAGATATGCTTGCAGTAGAACCTCTGGAATTAAAAACATTATATGTAATAGTTATATAATATGACTACTTAATTAGAAAAATACACAATTTGTTTTTCCAGAATTGCTGATTTTAATTTTAGCTTTAAGATTTTTAAGAGACAATTTATATTCTTAATTTGTTTTCTCTCTTATAACTTGGAGAGACAGATGATAAATATTTATGCTGGAGAATTGTGCAATGAAACGACAGTCTCATAAAGAAGTGAAGTGAATGGACTTTGGGGCTATGAAAAGAAGATCAGTGTAGACTGTCAGTATCTCCTGTATTTCAGGAAAACTACTGGATATAGAGAGCTTTTAGACACGTGAGGGATACAGAGATATGGTATGAGAATGGTATTTTATAGGCTTTTATTATAATGCCCGACAAACTCCCAAATTCATAGGAACCTGTGTCTTTCTAAAAATTGGTTACCTCTGAAACTTCCACATAAGATTAGAAATTTGATGAGGGATGGCCTGACAACTAGGCTGCTTGGAACCTTGTATTCTGCCTCAATTTATACAAACACTCTTTGGTTCAACCAGAAGTTTGTAGGGTTGTCTTGCATGTATGGCAATATGAGGTAAGGGTGCTTTCAACATTGAAAAATCAGGGGAAAGAAAGAAAAGACTTTCAGCTTGAGCCTTATCCACCAATCTAATGATGGTAAATTTGAGTCAGATAAATATGAGATAGAGTTGAGATACTGCCACTCGTCTGCAGTGTGTCTGGACAGATATTTCCATCATGTAAATTCCATTTTCTTCATCCCTAAAATGAAGTTGTTGGGATGAATAAGTGAGATAATGAATATAAAGGTTTAGCAATTTGGTCATTGTTGTTGTCAGGATTCATCAGTGTTGGCAGGTTATGTTATCTTGCCTTCTCAAGATGCAAAAAAGAGACTCTCCTAGAATTTGTGAGATCTTTTATGATCCCCTTTAGGAAGATTGTTTTTGGAAATACAAGATTATCATTACCATTGTTAAAGGTTTATATAAAATTTCAAATTCTGATTGTCCTCAATTTTTTTTAGATACCCAGTGAAGCTATGAGTTATGAAATAGTTCCATCTTATAATCATTTTGAGTAGATAATACATTCACATAGTTTAAAACAATATGAAATATAGACCTTTAAAAATTGCACTCTGACTTTGGCCCCCATCTATCCTGATTTTTCTTTCGCCTTCCCTTTTCCATGTCAGGTAACCACTTTTATTACTTTCTTTTTTGTAGCTTTCCAGTATTTATGTAAATATAGAAAAAGTGAATGTTTTCCCCTTTTGCTATACTGAAGTTAGCATTGTTCTATCAACTGTTCTGTAACTAGTTTCCTTCTTAACAATTTATCTTACAATTTTTTTCCATATCAGCACATAGAAAAATTGCTCTTTATGTTTTTAAAACTACAAGTATTCTATTATATTGATATATCTTAGCATGTTTAGTTAATTCCCTCTTAAATATTTGAGTTGTGTTTGAGTATGTAAGTAATTTTGTCATGCAAAAGTATGTTGTGTATTTTTTAGAACTATAGAATTTTGGGTAGACAATTTAGGAGTAACTTATCTTGTACTTTAATTTTATAGCCCATATACCAGGCATGTGGTAACTTCAAAAAAGACAAACAAAAAAATTAAAATTATAAAAGATTTATTTGTAATTACCATTAGATTTCTAAGTACAAAAGCATTCCTATTTTAAATTGTAAATACCTATTTTGAGATATACAATTGCACACGAACTTTATGGCCACCCTATATAATAGAAATAGTGAGGAACAACTACTATCAGGAATTTATCTTTCATTCATTTAAGAAAATTTACAGCATTAATGAGAACAGAAAGATGGAGGACAGTTTGGAAAAAATTAAGAATATTGGGTGGTGCCTGTGGTTCAGTGTGCGTAGGGTACTGGCCCCATACACTGAGGGTGGTGGGTTTGAACTCTGCCCTGGCTAGTTAAAACAGCAATGAGAATTGCAAAAAAAAAATAGTCAGGTGTTGTGGTGGGTGCCTGTAGTCCCAGCTACTCAGGAGGCTGAGGCAAGAGAATCCCTTAAGCCCAAGAGTTGGAGGTTGTTGTGAGCTGTGATGCCATCGCAATCTACCACAGGTGACAAAGTCTCAAAAAAAAAGAAAAAAAGAATACTGCAATTTTAGTATATTTAGTGCAACTTCAAGATTTCTGTCATTATCATAAGAAGAAGGCAGTTAAATATAGTATCTTACCTTCAATATCCTATTTGTTCTAAATACTGGATTAAACCCAAAGAAGAGGTAAAAAACATCAAATGGTATGACTGAAGCGACATCCAGCTGTTGGAAGAACATGTTCACAATTACATTGTGTTTGCATGCCTTTGGGGGCATGGATATATTTACACTGATGTTTATAAAAGTTGACCAGTCACAAGACATTAATCATTGTTTAATTCAAAATTGCCTTCAGTTAAATATGCCCGGTACATTGGAAGGCACATTAACACCATGCAAACAAGAACACTGCCTTGTAGCCTATCTCTGGTGTACTTCATTTCCACCTCCATGCATCTCATCTCTCCTCAGGCACTACATTTGCTGGGACTTTTACTGAGCTGTCACATACATTTCAGTGATGGTGTGGTTGCTGATGTTAAAATATATTTTAATAGTGTTTTAAACATGGGGGTTGAGGACTGAAAATCAAGTCCATTCTTGATTTTATTTGAAAACATTGCACTTTCATTGTAGTGATATATTTTTATGCTTCAGCCAATTCTAGTGTTCGGAGCTGATTACATTGTTGTTCATCCAGGCTCTTCAATGCTTTCTACTCCTGTCTACTTTGAACAATTTTGCTACCAATAAACTGCTGTGAAAGTATCGATCAGAGACTGTGCAGGCTAAGAAAGGAGAGGAAAGAAATTAGCCTGTTTACACTTAATCAGCAGCTTTGATGGGAGAAGATATTAAAATACTATTAATGCTCCAAACAATTTAAAAAGTATCTCTCATATATCAAAATTATTCTGGCCTTTATAGTACCCTGATAATTATAAAGGGCCAATACCATATTTGCATACTTTCTTGATTGCAATATCAAATTCTTTTATGTAGAATAATTATTCATTTTCATTAAATTTTACATGATCTTACAAAAGAGAATATATTAAAAAATTTTAAGGTATCTCACTAAGGAAGGTTAAGAATAATTAAGAAGATATTATAAGGCCACGCATAAAAATTGAGATTTAAGGTAATTAATTATGTAACAGAATTTCAAAGCCTATTGCTCTTGAATGAGAATTGAACTTCTGGCTTGAATTATCTGGATTAGCGATTACAAAAAAATTACTTACTAAAAGTATTGGTTTAGAAATTGCATCATCTCATCAAACCTCATTGATTTTGCCCTACAGATATTGATCCTCATAACAAGTTGAGAGGCATACAGAACAGTTACTAAAATAATGTCGTACAAACAAGCAAACGGGAGAGAGAGCAGAGCTGGTGACTTCTTTAGTTCTATCCCTGAACCCACTGGGCATGGATGTACTTGATTATTACCCTTTTAGGCTGCTAACCTACCATGAACAAAGCATGCAGGCTCTATTGTAGGCTTTAAATTTGGGTTTCTGGCTCAAATCATAATAATTTTCACTCACTTTCTATTTAGTTGCTTAACTACCTTCTCAAGTTTTCTATGGAGACAGCCATTAGTCATTTTAATATTAACACATTGACATGGATTTAATAGAGATAATCTATTTCTCACTGAGTTTTAGAAAATTTAATGGAGGATGTATTGACCAACACAAGCTACAAACCTGTTCAGCATGCTACTGTATGGAATACTTTGGGTAATCGCAACACAATGGTAAGTATTTGTGTCTCTAAACATAGAAAAGATAGACCGGGTGTGGTGGCTCATGCCTGTAATCCCAGCTCTTGGGACACCAGTGTGGGTGGATTGCCTGAGCTCACAGGTTGGAGATCAGCCTGAGCCAGAGTGAGACCTCATCTCTAAAAATAGCCGGGCGTTGTGGTGGGTGCCTGTAGTCCTTGCTACTCAGGTGGCTGAGGCAAGAGAATTGCTTGAGCCCAAGAGTTTGAGGTTGCCATGAATTGTGAAGCCACGACACGAATCCAAGGGTGACAAAGTAAGACTCTGTCTCAAAAAACAAAAACAAAAACAAAAACAAAACAAACAAACAAACAAAAACATGGAAAAGATAAAAAATGGCAAATATATATAGGGTACTTACGATGAATGGAGTTTGCAGTCCTGAAAGTTACTCTGGGTTGGCCAGTGGTGAGTATAAAGGCCTATGTTGTTACTGTACACTACGATAGACCTTAGGAACGCTGTATACCTAGGCTGCACTAAATGTATAAAAACTTTTCTTTTTTCAATGACTGAATAACTCTTTTGTAGTAACATTTAGCTTAAAACCCAAATGCGTTGTACAGCTGTACAAAAATATTTTCTTTCTTTATATGTTTATTCTATAAGCTTTTTTCTGTTTTTAAAATTTTTTATTTTTATTTTTCAGACATTTTTATTAAATGTATAGGTAATATATTATGTGATGATGTTATTATGGCTATAAAGTAAATAGGTGATAGAAAATTTTCAGCTCCATTATAATCTTTTTTAAAATTTCAAAATTTTAAAGGGTACAAATGTTTTCGTTACACGGATACCTTGTATAATGCTTAAGTCAGGGGATTTCATTGTGCCCATCACCAGAATAGTGCTCATTGTATCCAACAGGTGCGTTTTTTTGTTTAGTTTCTTTGCATTGGTTTTCAGTTTTCTCTTCAATCTTATTCTTCTTCTTTGCCATATTCTGAATGACCCAGCAGGAGAGGTGGACGAACTGAGAGCCTGTAATGCATCTGTTTTCCTTTATTGCTCCATTCCTTGTGGTTGTCACCATCCAGACCAGTGCTAGGGGATTTTCTTTTTCAGTTTGTAGATTGGTCCCCAGGCCACTGTTTGAAGTTTTTACTGGGTTTTGGAAAGTGCCTTTCCATAGATTCAGGGGGCATGACCTTGCTTGCTACCTGGGCAGGCTGCAGGGACTTGGAGAGTTACTGGATGCCCCATAGAACTGCAGCCAGCAGTGGGGCAAACTGTGGGACTTTGGTGTGTGCCCAGGCATGTCTGAGTGCTTAGTCAGTGCTGGGCAGCCTGTGCGACCTTGACCAGGACCTGCATGTTCGTGGGAACTCGGTAGGCCCCTGGGCATGCCACAGGACTGTAGCTGAGCGCAGGTCAGGTGGTGGGACCGTGGTAGGTATCTGAGCGCATAGTGGAATCTTGGCAGGTGCCTGGGCATATTGTGAGACCTGGATGGGCACTTGGGTAGTCACAGCCCTGCAGCTGGTGATGGGGCAGGCTTTGAGATCTTTGCAGGTACCTTTGTGGGTCGTGGGACTTTGGTGGTTGCCCGGATAGTTTGGGGGTCCTTGACGGGTGCCTGGAAAGGTCATGGAACCATAGCTGGCAGTGGGTTGGCCCTTCCGGCCATAGTGGCTAGTCCACCTGCAGCTGGCAGAACCGAGGAGATGGGCCTGTGCTGCCGGGGAGTTGCAGCATCTGGGGCTTGCCCTCCATCCAGGTCTCTGACAGCTGCTGCAGTGCAACTCAGGTGGCAGCGGTGGCACTATCGAAAAGGCCAGACGGTAGTGGCTGGCAGATGCTGAGCGTCAGTGGGCACCTGCTCTGTCCAGATGCCTGGGAGGCAGGTTGTAGGGATGTGCTGGGGAACACAAGGCACCAGTCACAGTGCATGTGGGAGCACCTGCCTCCCAGTTTTCTCCCTGGCGTGGGCAGGATAATGGGGGAGGAGGCTGGCAGGGAACCGACCGCTCTGAGGCCAACAGTGTAGGGTGGTGTCTGCTGAGGCAGTGACCTTAGACCAGAAGCCGTAGGCCCCACCCTGGTCACCCTGGAGCAGTGCTACTGCGCAGTCTTCAAGCAGCACCCTGATAGTCTGGAAGCCCGTTGTCCTGGGGGAGCCCCTTGCAGCTCGGACTGCATGTGTACCAGGGAAGTGTGGACAACCTTGGATGTCTCCCCCAACCCTTCTCGCCTGTCGACCCGACGCTTCCTCCACGTACCTTCTGATCTCGCAGATCCGGTGACCCTGCCTCTTTCTCCCCAACTTTGGATGTCTCCAGTCGCTTCTTGATGATTGTAATGCTTTCTTTAAGACAGTCCATCCGCAGGTGAGCCTCTACCTGCTGCCGTCGGTCCTCTCCTTGGGAATGGTGAGTGCAGCTCCTTCTGGCCGTCTTGATCTCCCCCCCATCATCATCCGGGGGATTGTCCGGGTTTATTTGGCCCATTGTTGACCGAAATGTCTCGTGTGTCACATGACTGTAACTAAAATGCAATGCCATAGTAGGGATGTGCTGGAGGAATTCAAATATGAGTTAACTTAGCCCCTTTTCAAACTCAAGAAAGTAAGTAAGAGTTTGAAATCAGCTTTGTAGCATTTGCAAAGAATAGTCATCCTCTTATCTCTCGTGAATATGCGTAAGTATGTGGCAATTTTTTGCAAAGAAAATTAGTTGGAGACAAAAACAAATTGAAAGGTTGTATGTGTTTGATGTAAGCATTCCAAATTGTATATAAAATCAGCACAATGTACCCCATAAATTCATTAATGTATACAGTTACGATTTAATAAAAAAATTAAGAGAAAAATGTAAAATAACAACAACAAATTGAAAGGTATTTTAATCATTCTAAATCTCCAACGGAGATTGTTTGGGATGTAAACTCAGATTTGTATCTTTTTAAGCAAACTTTGAGACTGCTGGAATGTTATCCTTTTAGTGGGAGGGTAGAGTTCATGCAGACATTTGGGTAACCTTGGATAACCACCAACTGTTGCCTGTTTCTCAGTCAAATAAGAAAATACTTAGGAAACAATTATGGGCAACAAACCATGTGGTTACATTGTTATCTGAATAAAGGAAGATTCCATGTTATCTAAGTAATTGACCTTTTCTATTTCTTATTTTGCATATATGAACAAGAAAGGAAAAGCAGTAGAAACAATTTTGCTGACATTTACACCATTATGCTACATAAATTGAAGGCAGGAATTCTGTGGGTGAGACACAGTATACCCAATACTCCTTTACTGATATTTAAATCAAAATTTAAATGTGGACACTAACTTAATTTGGTCTGTTTAATAAAGACCCATACATTGAATTACCCATTTGCACATACAAGGAAATGTATCATGTAATTAGTGAGAGGCAGAAACTTCAGGCCTATCTTTTTCTAATCAAACTTTATCTGTATGAGTTTTGCTAGAAAGGAAGATGATTTACTTAAAGAAATCTGAGGACGGGATTTAAAGTCAAAAAGGTAATAGGTTACTTGAACAATTTGGAAATTATACATTACCTACCTGAAATTTTGTAGAACTCCTGTAGTGTCTCTTTAGCTCATTTGAATCCACCTGAAATATATTTATATTTAATATGTTTTTATATAGTCAATTTTAGTCAATTTCATCAGTTATTTTCTCACTTTGTTAATATTTTTAGCAATTTGTCTCTACTGGTTTCTTTTAGCCTCAGCTTTTAATATATGCTCCATCTTCTCACATTTTAAAACAAAATAATTTCCTTGGCTTTTGTTTTCTTTTTGTTTTTGCCTTATTGTTTATCATAGTCAAGCTTTTTAAGACAGTCACCTACATGGCTTTATTCCACGTTTCCCTAATATTTATTCTTAACCCATGACAATTTGGTGACAATTTGGCTTTTTCCTCCTCACCTCATTTCATTAAGGTTAACAGTGCAAAGAGCGCCAATAACTTCTTAATGAGTATACCCAGGGGACCCTTTACAGTACTTAGTATCCTTCCATGGAACTCACCATATTTTTAAAAGACACATATATTTCTTGGCTCATTTGTTTAAAATCATTCTAATCCATTTAATGGTAATCTATCTGAGGACAGTTTAATTTTGTTTGGCGACTGTACCTAACTAGTCCTGGAATATACTAAGAACCCACAAATATTAATTAAGTGAAAAATAGGTAAAGTAAGGAAAAGATGAAATATGTAACATTTTTTGGATTATTTTATCCTTGAAACTTTCTCTTTGCAAAGAATCTTAATGTCACTGGTTTACTTATTCAGTTTTAACTTTTTAGTGGTCTTGAACTCTGGTTGGCTGTTTAAAAGTTAACAATGGCTGAGTATGGTGGCTCATGCTTGTAATCTCAGCACCTGGGAGGCCTCGGTGGGAGGATTGCTTGAGACCAGGAGTTTGAGACCAGGTTGGGTAACGTAGAAAGACTCTGTCTCTACTTACCTATATATCTACCTACCTAACTAACTAAATAAATAAATCCAGGTGAGGTGGCATGCACCTGTAACCCTAGCTACTTGGGAGAGCAAGATGAGAGAGTTGAGCCCAGGAGGTTGCAATGAGCTGTGATGATACCATTGCAGTCTAGCCTGGGCGACAGAGAAAGACCATGTCTGGGAAAGAAAAAAAGGGTTATCATTGTCTTTTCTTTTTTCATTATACTTGCTTTCTGGGAAATCTTACCCATCTTTTTTTAATATAGTTTCAAAGATTACTGTGTGTGTTGATGGTACCAAATCTTTACCTCCATCTAAAATCACTGTCTTGAGCTATTAATCCATGCAAGCAATGCTCATTGTCTTTTTCACTTAGAGTTTCAAACTGGGTTCCCCTTAAGCCTAGGTGTGCCCCTCTTTTCACCTGCTATAGAGTAACCTATGAGCATCCTTGTGTACACTGGTTAGTGGTCCTACATGACTCAATCTCTCTCAGCAGCCTTCTTCCAACCAGCATCCAAGTTCTACTGACTCTTCCTCCTAGTATTTTGTTATGTTCATTCTCTCCTTTGGAATTTGCTATCTCTAACTTTAGTTTTTTTCACTTGATCCGGCCTATAATGGCAGCCAAATGGTTTCTATAAATTTGATCTCTTAGTAGTCCCTATTTATGTGAAGTCATATAACTTGTAAGTCATGATTTTAATGAAAACATCCAAACTCTTTTCATGGTATACAAGGCTCTCCTGTCTGTGTCCCACTTGCCTCCTGGAGCATCCCACACCCATTCTGGTCAGCAGTTCTTCAAACGTATCAGAGTTTCTCACCTTGATGTCTTTGCCTTTTATGTTCCCAGAGCTCAAAACATGTTTTTCCTTTGTTAAGGGTGGTGGTGGTGGAAGGTTCAAAGTAACCCTAACTCATCCATCAAAATTTAGAACCGTCCTTCACATGGTTTTCTGTGATCCTCATAGCACCCTGGGTGCACATGTCATGACTCACAACATAAAATCCCACCATTCTTCTTTGTCCTTCATACTCTGAGTTATTTACATGAGAGAGTAGAGTCCATATCTTTGCCCTCTATTTCCTTAGGTTCTCATGAAATGTCTAACACATAGTAGGTACTCAATAAGTGATAGATGAATAGGGTGGCATTTGTTAATATTCATACCAAAAGCGTTAATACTACTATTTGATGTATAGTCATGTATTTTAGATATACATAGAAAGGGATTTTCTAAGTGCTCTTAATTAATTGACATCTTATAACAATTACCATCCAGGCTGTCCACATTCAGAAATTTAAAACTACTGCTGAGCAATGTTAAAGACTGGTTAGTCAATACTGCCCCATTTTTTACTATAATTTTTACTCATATACATATTTTAAGTTTTATAGAAATATGTTAGAAAATATATGACTTGCTCATTTAATGATTTTAAGTGTGAACAAAATGGCTTACTGAGCCACAGTTGATTGCCTTATACCATGTAAATAATGCATCAAGCTTGAGTAAAATCAATCACTTCCTTAAAAGCTTATATGAGATGGACAGATACATTACAAGTAGTGGGCAGTGAAGGTAAAATACTACCTCCTCCCCACATCCAGTAATAATGTTTTTAGAACATTTATCTGATTACTTTCAGGGTTGTCTGTGATCCTATGATTGAATAAATGTAAATGCAACTAAAGCTTGCTAGATTAAATGAAATCTGGCATCTAGTGATTTTAAAATCTCATTCAAAATCACATCTAGTGATTTAAAAATCTTTCTTAAGAGTACTAAATAAATTTGACATCATTAGCCTTATGAGGATCAGCATGCTCCCTGGTGACAATTAGGCACTTATTTTTAAAATGTCATCCTTTTTAGTTCTCTCTTCCTCTTTTAAACCTCATCATTATCCAGGTGAATACAGGTGACATTTCTCTGGGGCAGGCTTACTTTAGAGAGAATATGTTAATTGCACCTAAATCCTTTCCAACAAATAGTTTTTGAAGATCTTTCCCTAGATGTTAGTATATTTACTTATTAACACTAATTTTCTGGTAAACAATTCATAAAAATGCTATAATTTTATATCAGATAGAAATGCTTTAGAAATAATAACATGTAAGACAAGTATCATGCAGATTAAATAATTGTTCAAAGAAAGAAAATTCTTGAGCCAAAATTACCATTCATTCACTCCTTCAAACATTTCTTGAGTATAATCTTTCAGTTCCTAGGAAAACAGAGAAATGAATTGAATACTGTCCCTACTTTCAAGAAACTTATTTTCAGGTAAGAAAGAGAGCTATATCAGTGCATGGATTTTCCACAGACCTGGATTAGATGCATACACTGTCTTATTTCATCTTCACAATATATTTATGAGGTAGGTGTTACTATTCTCATTTTTCAGGTCAAAAAATATTTTATTCAATGAAAGGGTAAATTTATTTTCTTCAAGTTAATGCAATTAGCAAATTTTAGGAGTGGAATTTGACCATGGTCTGCTTATTTCTTCTACCTCATAATTAGCCTAATCAATATTTAACAAAATTAGATAATAGAATTATGAATAAAGTAGATGGAGCACAGAGAAGGAGCTAGTTGATTTATTTTTTCAGATCAGTTTATAAACAGGAATTGAAAGGATGAAGTGTTAAAAGCAGTGGCCTGTAAAGCAGTGATTTTAATCGTTGTACTATAGCATACTGGTGTACTATGAGAGGATCTGAGGTGTGCTTTGAACATTTCATTAGTTAAATTATTTTCAGAAGAAGTTCAAAGCACAGTAAGTATATATATATATTTTGTCAACATAATTTAAGTGTGCTGTGGAAGTTTAACTACAGGTTCAAGTGTGCCATGAGATAAAAAAGATTGAAAAACACTGTAAGGAAGACCTAGTTGACAGTGTTCATAGAGGGCACCAAGCCTTTCTAGGGGTCCTTGTGATTGGTGGGGCTACCACAGGATTGTGTATGTGAGTGTCTTATATCAATGATCTCCACTGTCACTGCCAATTTGATTTTTGCTATCTATAAAGGAACATATAGAAGAGACTTTTTTTTTGGTTGGTCCTAGGTTCAAAATTCTGTTCTCTATGTAGAACCACTTTTAGAAGAAAGATATAAATAAACGCTGTGGACATCCTGTAAACTTGTGTGTCCTTTGTTCCCTCTATTGTGGCTATTAACACCTCAATCTGCTGCCTGCTGCTTGTTTGTTTTCTCTCAAGGCCTTGGGAAATTAACATTTTCATCCTCCAGTCCTGGCGCAGTGTATTTAATAAATAAAGCATGTAGGTATACCTACTGGCAACTGTAGGTATTTAAGAAATGTTTGTTGAATACGTGAGTGAATGAATGAACCAATAATTTGTCCATGCACACAAATAGTAATAGCATGGATAACTAAATGTAGTGAGACCTTCAGCTTGGGGAATCAATGTACATAGTCTTACCAAAGTGTAATCAAGTTTCAAAGACTAAAACTACCTGCTCTAAATTAAAGAAACCATTAAACTTCTTTTGAACAAAAAGGCATTATTTCCTGCTCCATATTCGTAGCTTGTGATAATGCATTTTAAGTAGAGCCCACTGAATGTAGTTTTTATTTGTTATTTTTCTTGGTTTTAACCCTCCATTGTGTGCAAAGGCCTCTTAGAAAATTGAAAATAAATGTCTCCCCTTACTGATTTTGTCATTTTCCATTTGTCAAACATTGATTTTCTTCCCCCTTGTGTATCTAATGGAGGTTGAAATTAGTGTTCTTTTTGTTGTTATTGTTTACTTCTTGTTTGCACACCATCATCATCATTCATCAAACTGCCAGTGAGTTCTGGGGATAATGCCAGCGAGGTAACTAATGCTCTGTAGTCCTCACAAGGAATATTTTGAATAGATTTTTGCTACAGCTTTGGCTCTTGCCTTAAGAATTTCTTTCTAGGAAAGATTTCAAATATAGTGAACAGGTCTGAAAATAACACTTTTTAAAGAGAAAAAATAACTAAAACTACTCCTTTCAGGTTTTGATAATTTGAGTTCTGGAGATTCAAAACAAAATATTCAGAGAGATTAAGGTACCTATTAATCTTCTACAAAAATATCTATGAATTTAATGTGTCATTTACTCGGTCAGTCTGCTCTTTCTATTGTGACAGTGGAGGACGTGTTCTGTGCAGCCCTCATGGGGACTTGTGAAGAAGATGTCACAGCAGCAGCAGCTGGAAAGGAAACATCCTCCCAGTTAGCTGGGAAAGGGGTTGGGGTGAAGAGGCTATGAGACTTGGGTATGCGCTTGTTTTTTTCTTAGACTGATTAAATTGACTTTGAAATTCCCTCAACACTGTGAAAATTTCTCTAAGGGTAGGAATGCTAGTCTTTGAGGTAGAGCATTGCATTTGATCATGAGAAATGGGTTGTGATGAATTTGGAAGCAAAGAATGAAAAGAAGACAGACCAGTAGATACCATAATCATTAAAAAGCCAAACAAAACAGCAGTGGAGGTGCTCTGCATGTTGCCACTTGCACTTGCCTGGAAGGGGAGTGTCTTTCTCTCAGTTGTTTGGCTCTCTTTCTGGAAATAATTGATATCTCACTGCTCTCTCATTCCCTCATGGATATCTGATAGTGTATTTTGGATTGTGGAAGTTTTCTGTATTGTCTGATGTGATAGCTGCTAACTGCATGTGGTTGTTGAGTGTTGGAAATATGGATCGTGTGTCTGAGAAACTTGAATTTTTAATGCAATTTAATTGTAATTGATCAACATTTTAATTTTCATAGTCCTGTGTACATAGTGTCCACCATACTGGACAGTGCAGTGATTGTGTACTAATTGAAACAGTCATGACAGCTTTGGTTTTTTCCCAAAGTGTCTGGGTCTGTAAGCTGGGACTCAATTTCTGTCTATGTGCAAGTGCCATGCATGGTACCGATTATACAATTGATAGACAAGATATAGTCTGTTTCCTAAAATATTACAGCCTAATCATTTCTCACAACATTGGGCTATTTACTAAGAAGGGTGAATAAACTGGAAGGGGTCTGATGAATGAAATAATATCTGTCTCATTTAATAAAATATTGAAGTGAATGGCAGACTGTAATATAATAGAAAACAACAGTCTCAGACAGTTTGAGGCTTCATTACCAGAGGAATATATATTAAATTGTTTCTTCCTTTAACATGGATAATTGAGACATTTCTAAAAACATTATTTAGGTAAAAGATGTATATGGCTTCAACATTTCAGATCTGGTACTCTCTCTCTTTATTTTATTAAATCATAGCTGCATACATTAGTGCAAACAAGGGGTACAATGTGCTGGCTTCGTATACAATCTGAAATGTTTTCATCAAACTGTTTAACATACCCTTCATGGCATTTTCTTAGTTATTGTATGAAGACATTTGTATTCTGCATTTAGTAAGTTTTGCCTGTACCCTTCTAAAATGCACCATAGGTGCGGCCCCACCAATTACCCTCCCTCCAC
>CAUYRH010037477.1:0-92801 GCA_963574655.1 Perodicticus potto | reverse complement strand
TGTTTGGCGGGCCCGGGCTGGATTCGAACCCGCCAGCTCAGGTGTACGTGGCTGGTGCCTTAGCCGCTTGAGCCACAGGCACCGAGCCACATCCACGTGTTTTTAAGAAATGCCTCAGGTCGGGCGCAGTGGCTCACACCTGTAATCCTAGCACTCTGGAAGGCTGAGGCAGGTGGATTGCCTGAGTTTAGGCGTTTGAGACCAGCCTGAACAAGATCAAGACCCCATCTTTACTAAAAATAAAAAAATTAGCCAGGCATTTTGGTACACACCTATAGTCCCAATTATTCCAGAAGCTGAGCACAAGAGTTTGAGGTTGCTGTGGCACTCTAGCCAGGGCAACAGAGTGAGACTCTGTCAAAAAAAAAAGAGAGAGAGGAATGCTTCAGAAAAATATTGTGTGTGTGTCCTGTGTTAAGCGTCAGGGAAGTTGCTCTCCCTCGTGAGCGCAAACTTTGGCAGTGCTGAGCGTAATAACTTTAGCAGGTGCCTTTGCAGTGGGAAATCTGCCAGGACCTTTCCGTGAAGGCTATTTACCAAGAAAAAATTTTTTCCATTTGTAATTCAAGGCAGCCTCCACTCTGAGGCCAAGCACAGGGGGTCAACTGCGATCAAATAACCACAGATTGGTGTCCCAGCCCCTCCCCTTCTCTGCAGTGCACTTGTCCAAACCCATCTTGTGAAGGCATGGCGGCCCGGGCGTGCAGATGACCAGGCTGAGCCATGTGTCTATTTCGAATCCTGGTGCACTCATCCAGCACTGATAAGGTAGACTACGGGCTATTCCGCGTGCTGTTTCCCATCCCTTCCCCACCGTGTGTGGAAGTCAGAGGGCTGAGATGGATGCTGGGGGGATTTAGATGGCTTTGCCTGTGACAGTCCTGGTTCTACAGTTCTAGCCACATGTGATGATGGGTCCTTCCCATACCCCATTAAATGATGGGTAGCCCGAACCCCAGTCAGCACAGCTAGCAAGAGGCTGGAATGTTTCTGCTCATTGTCATCGGAAGGAAGGCACAAAAAGCAAAAGGAAAACACTTTGGAGGACAAGAGGCCCCTTGTTGGTCGAAGCTCATGTGATTTAGTGAATGTTTCAGCACAGTCATTAGCAACAAATTTGGAAGGCCTACAGAGCAAGCCTTGAATGCTGAAGCTGTGTGATTTTGGGCAGGTACTGATGCTCTCTGAGCTTCACTTTTCTCTCTGCACTGTACCTCATTCACAGAGGGTTTTTGTGCGAACAGGCGTGGATGACATTTGTAGAGCACCTAGCATAGTGCCTGGCACTCAGGAGTAGTTCTTCCTAAGAGGCTTTTACATCTTACAGCTTCCAAGGAATAGCCCAGTTTATTAATAACCATCATTTGCCTAGAATTGTATAGTCAGCAAAATACAGAGGGTGCCCCCAAAATGTAGACACATTTTAAAAGATATTATCTAGGGCGGCACCTGTGGCTCATCGAGTAGGGCGCCGGCCCCATATACCAAATGTGGCGGGTTCAAACCCGGCCTCGGCCAAACTGCAAAACAGAAAAATAGCCGGGTGCTGTGGTGGGCGCCTGTAGTCCCAGCTACTCGGGAGGCTGAGGCAAGAGAATCGCCTAAGCCCAGGACTTGGAGGTTGTTGTGAGCTGTGTGACACCACGGCACTCTACCGAGGGTGATAAAGGAAGACTCTGTCTCTACAAAAAAAAAAAAAAGATGTTATCTAGGTATTACTTTTCAAAAGTACCATTACTGGTCAGGTGTACCTAGACATGCCATATGCACATCCATTTTACCTGCAATTTGTACATTTGGGGGAAATGATAGATTTTCCTTCCAACAAGATCTCTTAAAATATGCATTTTTTTTTTTTGGCATTCTCAGTATTTTTAGGTACCTCATCTTAGTTTCGCTTCACATTAGCTCTGTGAAACAAACATCACCACCACCCACCCATTTTAGAGATGAGAAAACTGATGCTCAGTAACTTAACCCAAGCTCTTCAACTGTAGGTGGGATCAGTAAGCTCTAGAAGCTATGGTCTTTCCAGCATCCCAAGCTCTCTGGACTCTCCATCTTCCTGGACATAAAGAAGGCCTCATTACAGGTTGAGTATCCCTCATTCAAAATGCTTGGAACCAGAAGGTTTTAGATTTCAATTCTTCTAAGATTTGAGAATATCTGCATTATAATTAATGGTTGCGGATCCCAAATCTAAAATGCTCCAGTAAGCATTTCCTTTGCTCATTATGTTGGCATTCAAAAGGTTTTAAATTTCAGAGCATTTGAGATTTTGGACTTTTGGATTAGGGATGTTCAGCCTATCTGAAGTACTGGGGCAGAGCTTTCAGTTGAGAACGAAAATTAATCAGCACTCGGCTGGGCTTTCTTTAGAACTTCTAGGGCAGGATTAGGTCCTGGCAGAGATATGAAGGTGAAGAGAACTGACATTTATTGAGCAACTTACAGTGTGCCTGAAACTAGCTAGCCACTTGTGTACTTACTGTCTCATTTGTCCAGCCCAGAAGAGGCAGATGCTGTTTCCCTAGTTTGTAGCCAAGACCACAGAGACGATAAGAGGCCAAGCTGGCCTTTGAACACAGGCCTGCCTCACTCCTCTGTCTCTCCTTGCTCTATACAAAACAGCTTTCCCTTAGGCCAAAGTCAGCCAGTGGGTAGCTGACAGAATTCCCCTTAGATGCCTAGGATCCCTGGCAGCCAGGGAATCTCTGGCAAAGCAGGATTCAAGGACAGGACTGCTCCCTTGGAAAAATTCAAGTATTGGGGCAGAAGCATAGTCGTTGGCCCCGGGGTAATGGGGGCCTGAGGGGTAGCATCTAGCCTTTCTGGAATGAGCTTTGTAGCCTGGCACCCTATGCAGTCTCACTGGTGTGGGGACTCGTGCTGATGGGGGGAGAAAGTGCCCAGCCACAGCCACTGGCAACTGAGGACTTGGGGAGGCAGACACTGCAAAAGAGCCTGAGTAGCTGCTGTCTCTCCCATAGGGCTGGTACAGGAGGTGACCAGCCTGGCATTTAGGAGCTCCATGCTCATGGGGTTATGGCATGCAGAAGAGGCAGGGTGCCAGGGAGAACCAGCCTTCCTGGGCTTGGAAGTCAGAGAGGCCTGCCTGGTTTGAATCATAACTTGGCCACTTCCTGACTGTGTGACCATAGGTAAGATTCTTACCTTCTCTGAGCCTTAGTTTCATCATCTATTAAATGGGTTTGGCAATACCCATCTGGTGAGGGTAATGAGATCGTGTATCTGTAGTGCCTGACACTGTCCCTGGCATGGGGTGGGCACATACACCACCAAACTCCTTCCGCTAAGCAAGACCACTAAGATCCATTTGAGAATTCTGGAATGTTTGTCCTTTCTGGGTCCTGCAGTCCCTAGGGCCCTAGGAACCAATCCTTTCATATACATTCATGCGAACACTGCTGCACAGTAGCTGGGAACATGGGGGACCCAGGGTGTGGAACCCCTCAAAGGCCTCAAACACCAGGCCAGACTAACAAGCTCCCAAGTCAGGAGCCATCGGCCTCCTGCCGGGCTTTGCCAGGTGTCTTAGCTGTAAAGGTTCCAGGCAGAAGCATAGTCGTTGGCCCCAGGGTAGTGGGGGCCTGAGAGGTGGCATCTAGCCTTTCTGGAAGGAGCTTTGTAGCCTGGCACCTGTGGCTGGAGTTCAGATGTTACCAGAGGATTTGGGTTTTCTTTTTAAAAGGAAGAATAAAGAAAGCAGAAGAAAACCATGCCAGTGTCTCATGGACTAAGGGGAGTAGGTTGGGGCTCGCCAGGGAGAGGCAGGCTGCGGTCAGCCCGCATGTGAAGCGCTTTATAAGCTCTGTATTTATTATTTCTTGCTCACCATTAAAATCAAATGTACTCTGTGCTTTTGTATTCAATACACATTTAACCCTGCCGACTTAGATTTCTCAGGTTTTAAATCCAGTGGGGAATTGGCTGGCTTCCCAACTTTCCCCTCTAGTCCCCCCTGAACAGAGCTGGAAATCCCTGCTTAGCATTTTCTCCCCTGGCGCTGCCGGGATCCTAACACTGGGGGGGGGCATCGCTGTGCTGTGTGCGTGTGGTTTTTCCCTCCATTCCCCAGCCTCCGCCCTGCCTAAGCACCCCCGAAAGACGGGTGTGATCGCTGAAATATGACGGGAGGTGTCTGTGTTGTCTTGTGCTTCAGGCTTAATTAAACCGTTTTGTCTGTGTATGTCTATACCTGGCTGTGGTCGGCCGTCATGCGCACGCCTGTGTGTGTGTGTGTGTGAGATCCACACATGTACTTACTTTTACCTCTTGTGCATGCCTGAGCATGTGTTTGTGACATGGTGTGTACACTGGAGTCTCCAGGCCTCCATGTGTCTCTGGACGGTCGTGTGTGTGAGTACACTTTTGTGTCTGGCTTTGTCCGTGACAATCGGCCGTGCGTGACTCCAGGCATGTCTGTCCCCGAGCTGGGGACTGACCATCCTGGGTCTGCTGCGTCTTCCTCGCCCTCCCCCACCTTGGGCGCCGCTCCCTGCCCCTCCCCCCGCTCTGTCTGTTTTACCATCCCTAATGAAGCAGTCTCCTCCATCGATCCTACTGATTGCCAACCCATTCCTTTTGTTTGTTGGCGCTGAGCCATTCAGCGGCACTCTGACAGCTCAGCTCGTCTAATTAGCTCTGTTGTTCTTTTTCCCCATGTTTCACCACGTTGCAAGTTCAGTTGAAGTTGCCACAAACTTAATCCCCCCATTTCAGCCACAAGTTCACATTCTTAACCCGCCTTTATCGTAGCAAGCAGCAACCCTGTGCAAGGACGAGCTGACAGGCCTTAAAGTCTGACCTTTCCTGAATGCTCTGCCCCCCCCACCCCAGGGGGGCGGAGGCAGAGGTGCCCCTCCACCCCATCCGCACTTCTGCCTTGTGGTGAGAAGTTGCGGACTGTTCTAGCCAGGCGACCTGTTTACTAGCCCCAGAGCAATCTGTCCATGGCTGGGGAAACCAGAGTGAGAATGAAAGGCAGATACATCCATTCATTCGTTTATTCACCAAATATTGACCGAATATTTGCTGTGTGGCAAGCACAATAGTAATAACTGATAATAATAGCGACATCATTATGCACTTTCTAAGAGTCCAAGCGGTAGTGTCCATTTGATTCTAAAAATCTTGCCAAGCGCCCATTCACTGTGCAGAGAATTGTGACACTGATCTTCTAATTCAGACGTTGTGTCCCCCTCATCTTCCTTTTGTTGTTGATAAGAAGGGAACATCCAGGTCACAGAGAAGCAGGATGAGCTTTGAGGCCTCACTACCAGCCCTGTGCTGGGGCCTTCCCTGCATCTGATTACTGAATCTTCCCAATAAACCCCTAGAAGGAGACAGCAAGTTTGGTGGAATGCATTTGGCTTTTACCACATCTCTGCTTTGCCAAACAAGGCTGACATCAGACTGGCCACTCTACAGGAAAACTTTGGTTACATCAGACGTGCACAGACCTGAGGGTGTGATGAGACTCTGTAAAGACTTGTCTTTTATGCAGCCAGCTTCTGTAATCTGTGTTCCTAAGCCATTGTGCAGTGTCGCCCGCAAATCCCCGAGGGCGGGAGCGGAGATGTTCAGGGGTGAAAGGGCAGGCAGGAAATGGAATGTGTGCTGCTCTGCTTCCCCATCTTGTCCTCAAAACTCAGCAATTGTGGCATCTCATCTGCAGAGAAATGTTCAGAGCCTGTGCCGAGATGCTCAGTCGTTTTTATTAGCAATGAAATTCAGAGATAGACTTTCTTAGCTTAGCTCGGCTCTCAGCCTATGCCTCTCAGGCATTGGAAATGTTCAGAGACGACTGTGCCACATTTAAAGGCGTGTAATGTTGATTGGACCAAATGAGTATCCTTCTAAGGGCACCTAGAAATTCTCAGCCTAAACCCATTGGGGGCTTCAGTGGGGGAAGGGGTGTCTTTTTCTGGGAGCCGTGGTCTTGGCTTTCAGAGGTGGTATGTCAGAAAAAAACTATCCTGTCACTGCAACACCAGCTGTGGGGCTAGCAAGCTATACACTTCCTAACTTGCCCACCGCTGACCCTGGAGCCCGGTCTGCGTGGTGAATATAGGTTTCAGCACCCAGGTAGGGCCTGCTGGGAGGTCCAGTACACCCACTGGATACCCTGGGAAGCAAAAAGGTGGTCCGTCTTGGCACTCTCCAATCCCTCTCTTATTTAAAATGAGAAGAGGGTAAGCATCTTATAATTCAGTTATAAAAACTAAGTATGTATACCCAAAAAATGAGTCAAAATGAAACTTTTTGTTCTCCTAAACTGTTCCAGAGAAAAGCAAAAGAGAATCTGTCATTAACAAGAGCCTCTTTGTTCCGGGTCTTGTGTACACATCATCTCATTGGACCTGCAAAGAGGCTCCCCACCCCCACCCCAGATGAGGAAACCAAGCCCTTCAGGAGGACCTTTCTGATGGGCACTGGCCACCGAGTTCCAATTAGCGTATCGATCTGCTGCACATTACGTAGTGATGTTTCCATGACTTTCCATTGAAAATTCCTGAGTGTTTCTTTTGTGGCCGCTCATCCACATCTTCAGAATGTCCTTGTGTGGCTTCTCCAACTCACTCCCTCCTCGTGCTTCCCCCTCTGCTCCTTCCAGGTGCGCCCGCCCCGCCCACATGTTGTTAAGAGACCAAAGAGCAACATCACAGTGGAAGGCCGGAGGACGTCTGTGTCAAGCCCTGAGCAGTGAGTACCCCATTGCTCCTCTGCTCTCTGTCTGCAAGAACCCAACGGGGCCGAGTGTGCAGCCCCGGCTTTGAGAGGTTTCCCTGGAGCACCAAGCAGGTGTTTCGGGGAGCAGGGCTTGATCCTTTACTAGTTCCGGTTGTCATACCAGCGGGAGGCCCTAGAAGGCAGGGAGCTGGGCACCTGGGCTGGGTTTTGTAGCAAGGCCCAGCGGGTACTCAGACATGTTCAGAAGAAGGTCCCAGGCCTCTTCTGCTGAAGATGTCAAGTCAGTGGATCAGGGTTAGGAGTCTGGTCAAAAAAATCCACTTTAATAGGGGGCTAACACCTTCCTAGCCCAAGGTCTGCATGGCCGAGACTTATATACAAGACCATCCTTAGCCACGGCCCACTCCCACTGAGACCTGTTGCCAACCTGTGCCATAGCTTTGATGTTACTAAGATTTTTCTTATCTACCTCTCCCAGCCTTAGAGCCCCTGAGGGACAGGCCCTGAGTGTTGTGCCCAGTGCCTCCTAGAGGACCAGCTTAGCATCACTTGCTGAGGAGCTATGGGTGAAGGAGGTGAATGTGCCAGGCAGACAGACACAGGGTGACCAGAGCTGGAGCCACCTGCACGGGTTGAGGCTGAAAGCCACCAACAGTGCTGATCCAGAGCCGGCTAGAGAAGGCAGCGTGGCTTCCCTTTGTCCCCAAAGCACATGGCCCTTGGTCTCTGCCCAGACAACTTAGCAGCTACACGCTGGCCTCCTGTGATGCCTTGAAAAAGTGCATGAATTCTTCTTGGCCTAAAGTCATTGAGGGAATCGGAAAAATTGACCCTGAAGTCCTTTTTATGGCAAGGGGAACCCATCACATCTGGCTTGCTTTCAGAAGCTTTCTCAGGGAAAGAAATTAAGGGAGGTGGCAGGTCCTAGCAAGAATCAGAGCCAAAAGGAAAAAACAATTCTGAAATATGAAGCCATGGCCTCACCCAATGGTGGCCTCACCCGCTTGTGGCCTACCCTACAGCTGTCCCAGGGCTCTGTGCTCTATAGCATGGGCGCCACTTGAGCCACTGTGTCTTTATGGAACCAGCCTACCCGACAGCCCTCAGACTTTGCCCAGAAAGCACTGGACTGTGTGAGTGTGTGCGCATGTAGATACTTGGTTATGAGGAATTTGGAGAAGAGGACTCATGAAGTTAGGTGTAGGTTTAACTTTGGCTCTGCACAATAGGCTGGAGGGAACACATTGGGCTGTCCCTGGCCGCGGCTGGCGTGGATGATGATTGCCCCCTTGTGGAGAGAGTGTGCATGGCCTTAATGCCTCAACCCTAAAGATTTCTCTGGAGGGGGATGAAATTAATTGCATTTCTTTAAACTTACCTATTTAAAATTAAGCTAAACCTTTTAGACACTCTACTGGGATGTAGGGTTATTGTAGATATTGAGACATGACTCAGAATACCCTTGTACTGCACACAAACACCTCAGATCAACAACATGCCATGTTCTACAGAAAAGCTAATTATCCATTTTGTGACCAAATTCCCAATTAAAGGTTGGACTTCCAGTGATATGGGTGATTGTCCACTGTGCCAAAGAAACGGTGTCCCATTTTCTTGGTTTTCACCTAAATTGTGTCAGGAATCACTTTTAGAATGTTTTTTTCTTTAGTTGGTTTGTTTATTGTTTTGTCTTGTTTTTGCAATATGTCCTGTTTTAGACTTCTATTTGGGAAATATTTGGGGTTGAAATGAACCAGTGGGAGCACGGGGCCTAGTTTGGTGAGTTGGCAGACTAACAGTGATAAAAAACAAATGACAGGTTTGCTGTGACCATGCATCACAGCAGCTCAGGCCCCTGAGGAGGGAGAGGGGTACGTTCAGGACATCATTCTGAGGGTTTTTTTTTTTCCACAATTTAACGAGGAGGAGGGAGCCGATGGCATTTCTGGTACAAGCTGGGTGTTTTCCTGCATCTCTTCCCATGCCTCCTCCCCACCCCACCCCCACGGTGCTCCTCCACTTCCAAATGCCATGTCACAACAGCTCTTGGATGTGTTTTTCTCAACTGTCATCAGCTCCAGCTGGCAAGACCAACTTCTTGAAACACAGGAAGCATCCAGCGGAAAATATTTTAATAAAACAGACTCCTCATAAAATATTGTTCTGTGGGGGGAGGAAATGGGCCCCACCAATCTGTCGGCATTGTGTTGTGAGACGCGAGAAGACAAGCCGGATCCTCACGGGCCTGTGTTGGAGGTGGCTCTGTGGTGGGCACACAGACTCAGCGCCTGGCCCTTTAATCTGGCCTGGGTTTTCTTGAATCACAGATCTTCGTCTCCACTGGGAATATCAAAGTACTTTGGAAGCTTAGAGGATTTGGGCGGCAGAAAGGGAAGCTGGATCTTTGAAGTTGAGGGGAGAGATTCAGTCCTCCTGACTTCTTGCCCCAACTCTCACTGCCAATAGCACATTAAATAACTAACTTTGTGGACAGCAAGATGGAGCTGATTAAGTTTGTCTCCTGCAACAGCCAAGCACCCTGGGATTCATCAAGGTCCAAAAGCCTTGGCCATCAGCTCTCTGGCCAGTCTACCATTGAAGTTCATTTCTTCCTTTCCAGCTGATTTCTGTCCGTCCATTGCTCCATCTGTCCATTTGAACATTCATTCATTCTGCAGATAAATCTCTGAAAACTTAACTAGGTGCAAGCTACATAGGACTTTTTGTTTTGTTTTGAGACAGAATCTCACTATGTCACCCTTAGTAGAATGCCGTGGCATCACAGCTCACAGCAACCCAAACTCTTGGGCTTAAGTGATTCTCTTGCCTCAGCCTCCCAAGTAGCTGGGACTACAGGCACCTGCCACAATGCCCGGCAGTTTTTTTTTTTGTTGTAGTTGTTATTGTTGTTTAGCTGGCCAGACCGGGTTCGAACCCGCCAGCCTCGTGTATGTGGCCAGCACCGTAACCACTGTGCTATGGGCGCCAAGCCTATATAGGAGTTTTAAAAGGAGGCCTTACAAGCAAGTTTCCATACTGACTCTTTGATTACTTGCATTGTCCCAGAATGAAATTTTCCTATGTCAAATACTCCCTTAGTGGGAACTCAGGCTCAGAAAATGTATCTGACTGACATACCCAAGGTCATCCGGTTAGAAAGTGGCAGGGCTAGGATTCAGAATTCTGTTTCATTTTCTTCTTTCTGTTATACTCTGCTGTTCTCCTTGGGATGGGGCCCAGGGCATCCATTTTTAGTGTAGTTTTGCTCAGACACATAGGATCTCCGTGTCCTAAGATGACTTGCCCAGCACACCACCCTTCCTCTCTGGTTCCTTGGAGGCTAGAGTTGGATGTAGAAACTAAGACTCAAAGAGAGACTTTCAGTGACTTGTAAGGTCTTAGAGCCAGAAAATGATTGGGTTAGCTGTCTGATGACAGAGGCCTGGTCCTTTCTTCTCTACCATCTAAGTTTTTTGTTAAGAACCTAATTATGAGGACAGTGGCTGCTGCAGTGGGCACAGCGAGGGTCACAGCTCCCACCTATTCAAGGCGAGCCAGAATGTGCACAGCAGCCAAGCCCCAAGTCGCTTTCCTTTTGGCTAACCAAGGAATTCCCCCATCTAACTTGAATGGCAGCAACAGCCAATAGCAGCTCTGAAAGGCAGTGCTGCGATCAGCTTTGCCCGGCCCCCTCAGGCCCGCATACTGTGCCCACTGGGGCCAAAACAAGAGTGACCCCAGGGGCTTCTCCCTGCCAGGCAGCCATCATTCATTACCTACTGGGAAGTGGCAGTAGAGTCCAGGGATAGCAGACCTCGCAGAGTTGCTGAGAGTATCAGGGAGATAATGTTATGCCTCTACCACCTATTTAATCTTCACAACCCAGACGTAGGGCTGTCTTCTGAGTTTCAGAGGTGAAGAGGCTTGCGGTTGGGCTCGTCACCTATAGCTCAAGCAGCTAAGGCACCAGCCACATATACCAGAGCTGGCGGGTTGGAATCCAGCCCAGGCCTGCCAGACAACAATGACAACTACAACCAAAAAATAGCTGGGCATTGTGGCAGGCGCCTGTACCCCCAGATAATTGGGAGGCTAAGGCAAGAGAATCGCTTAAGACTAGGAGTTGAACATTGCTGTGAGCTGCAATGCCACGGCACTCTACCAAGGGTGACAGCTTAAGGCTGGGTCTCAAAAAAAAAAAAAAAAAAGGCTTACAGTTGGGGTAAATCTGAGAGCAGCCCTGTCCTGGCCAACTGCAGAGCAGAGCTCTTTTGACTGCACACCCTGTCTCCTAACGGGCAAGGCAGGCGCCATCCAGGCACATGAGGGTCTGGCTGCATCCTGGTTATCTGAAGTCTCCTAGTACTAAGTAAGAGTGGTCCAGATTCAGCCCCCAGGGTCGTGGACCTGTTGCCATGCTTGCCTCTCTGGCCAGATCCATGCAAAATCTGCTGTGCTCTTTTCAATTATTTGTAAAAATAACCCAATATCCACATAGCCAATGTGGAAGTTAGAGAAAAGAGCCTCATTCTGAAGCCCACTATAATTCTTAGCCTTTCTATAGATTTCTGTCCCATCCTTTTCCTGTATATGTTTACAGCTCCTTGCAGCATCTCCCTGTTCAGGCTTGTTCCATGTGACTCTGTAGCCCCTATTGTTCCCTGAGTACCGACGATCCTGTTGTGTGTATGTCTGTGGACTTCCTAACCACGCCCCTTATATTAGAGCTTTAGATTTTTCTCAGGTTCTCTTTAATATGAAAAAATGCCATGGTAAATATCCTTGTTCTCCTAGCTTTAGCTCATTTTATATCATTATAAGAAATAGAATTATTAACAGCTACTATTAACTGAGAGCTATGTGCTAAGCACTTTGCATACACCATTTCATTTAGTCCTCACAAGAAATATGTGAAGGTAGCTAATATGAGCTCTATTTTATGGAAATAACTGAGACTCCCAGAGCTTGTCACTGCCCTAGGTCACATAGCTATTTAGGAGCAGAGCTGAGCTTCAAACATGTCTCTATAATGTCAAAAGCCCTTAACCAGTTACAGAGGAAGATTTCTGCTCCATATTTCTAAAAGAATGGTACCGCCTTATACTCCTACTAGAACCGCATGCCCCAGAAATTTGGGTCTAGGGCACCCAGAGGAACGTGTGGCTGGCATTAGAAATCCTTCTGGACAGGGAAAAGTTCTGGAGGCTGTGCTAGCCTGGGGGACAGTGTGTAGACCAGTGGCCAGCCGTGCTGCTCAGGAACTGCGGTATCTGATCCCCTGAACTATACTGCGTGACCCCAGCACCAAGGCCCCAGAAGTTTAAAATAAGATCAGAGGAAGCTGCCAGAAGCATTTAGTGAGAACCCTGACCAAAGCCTAGGTCTGGAAACACTTTGCAATAGTCTCTCTCTGGGCCAGTTGCACACATGCTCTGGCAGAAGATGACGTGCCGCTTTTGCACGTTCAGCATCCCGCACCCTCCTCAGCATCTGGGCCCAGCATGGCCTCAGCAGTCGCCTGCTCCTGGCTGTGGATCACAACGGAGTAGAGCTCTTTCCCGCCTCACAGCCCCAGAGCTGCCCAGGACGTGCAGGCCCGTAATTTGGATGGTGGCCTGGTACATGGGCATGGTTTTGGCATCCTGACCCACTCGCTACACAACCTAAGACTCCTTGTCTCCTTTCCTTAACATAACGCCTGTTCACACCCCCGGGAACATGATCCGGGAAGGGCTCACAGGAGACACAGTCGCGTCCTCAGTGGGCAGGGCACACGGCTCCCCTCCTGCCTCACGTCCTGCAGTGGCTGCCCTGGCCTTGACACCCGGGCACGGCACCTCATGAGCCACCCATTCCTCCTTCCCATGCCCCCAGGCCCCGGCTCTCCCCTGATGTGACCATGCCCTGCTGTGTACCCTTGCCCCATGAGCGCGCACACACACCCACTAGCAGTCAGTGAGCTCCTCCCAGGCTGGCGCCACGTGCCCTTCGGCTTTGACGCTCAAGTCCCAAACCAGAGCCAGCCCAGTTCTCTGCCCAGAGATATTCACTGAATGATGGACAAAGGAACCAGTGAAAGCAGGACACAGCTTACAGGCCATCCTCTGGAGCTGGGGAGGGGTGTCAGTTAACAAGCACAAACAGCAAAGAACCTACTGTGCACATGAATAGGAAGCTGGCAGCACCTGCCCTGGCCTGCCCCTCTGAGAGCCAGGAATTGCATCAGCCCCAGAAGCAAGTCTCCAAAATGCCACCTGGGCCCTGCACCCCTGAGGATTGGGGCAGCTGTCAGCTCTACCCCCTGGCAGGCCACCAGGCGCCAGTCCCTAAGCGGCCAGGAGTACAAACACCTGAGCAGAAGGTCACAGAGCCAATTAGCAGGACAAGAGGCTCCTGACCCCTCTCTCTATCTTTATCTCTGTCTCTCTTGCACACACACAGAGCAGCAAGCAGCACAGGGCAACACAGGACCCATTTGTCTCCAACCACTCTGCTCATCTATTCAGAAGAAAGGACTTTTCCCAGGAACTACCACCATAGAGGAGTTAATTCCAGCTAGAAGACCAAGCCTTTAGTCTGCTTTTAGGCGGAGAAGGGGCCCATGCTCAGGACATTACTGACTCCAGTCTCCTCTGAGAGGCTTTGTGTTCATCCATCAGAAAGTCCTGCCTCTTTCAGAGCACATCACCATTTCTCAAATGCACAGCAATTTCACACGAGTCGTCTTGGTTAACCTCCCTGCTGCCCGCAGAAATCTCCACAGCCAGGGCACTGTCAGCCCTATTCAGCTATGGGGGAGCCAAGCTCTAGCAGGTGGAGAATTCGCCCTGGGTCCGGGATGTCCACCCAGCGAGGCTGCAAGGTCCCACCTTCCCCACTTTCTCGCCCCTCTGCTGCTGTGAGCCCTAGAACCTGGTCTGTGGGGACTTAGGCTCTCAGCAGACAGAGGCTATCCTCAGGGTGAGGGACAGTTCTGTAAGATCTGCACAGTGGCGCTTCCCAGTAGGTGAAGGTGCCCCCAAGGTGTCCCATCACCACACAGCCTGAGGAAGGAGCAGGGGAGAGGAGACCTCGTGCTGAGGCCTGTGCCTGTCTGAGCACATAGTGGCCTTGGAAGGACTTCTGGGGAATGCTGGGGTGATGGCTTACAGACATGTGAAATGGGCAATCGGGACTTTTGCTGAAGGAAGGAAGGAAGGAAGGAAGGAGCAGATTGAGAACAGTTGAATAGACGCTTGAATGAAGGCTGAAAAGTCAGAGAGCACGAGCCACCCGAGAGAGATGGGGCAGTCCTGTCAGTATAGCTTCCTGCTTTGCACCTGCAGCCATGCGGCCTCACTCCCAGCCCACGCATCCCCTTCAGTCCCTCCACTTCCACTTGGTCCTGGCCAACCCCTCCAACCTCTCCTCTTGAAATCCCTGCCCCAGTGTCACATCCCCTGTGCCCACGACACCTCCAGGCTGTTGTAAAGCCTCTGCTGTACTCAAAATTAAAACCCCAGCTCCCGCATCACCTCCCAGTGGAGCCCCACCCAAGAGCCCCTCAGTACATTGCCGTCAGTGTCCTCTGGCAGAGCGAGTCCCCAATGGGTCGGGAAGGACTAGGTCTCTCTCACTCACTGACGCCCTAGACCAGTTCACCTGACAGGTGGGACACACGCTCCTTGCTTTTGCTGATTCATCACAACGACGATTCTTCTCATCGTCGTTTTTGTGTAGAGTCACCTGCTGCTGAGTACAGCAGGTCCCTGTATCTGTCTCCTGCCCTTCCTCCCTGAGAGCAGCCCTGGCTTCCACCCCGGCTCACTCAGGGATGAGCGGCCCCCTCCTGGGTGTCTCACTACAGTTTCTCCTGGAGACCCTTCAGTCCTGGTCAGAGCCAGTTATTTTGGGGTTTTTTTTACTTCTGCACATGTCAAGGGTATGGTCTAGGGCACGAGCCTTATGTCATAGTCACGGAGGGAAGCAGCTAAAGTCTCCTGGGACTCTGCAGACAATTCTGATGTGCTAAGATGTGCCCAGCTGAGAACGCTAACCCTGGCTGGAGAGGTCTGGGAAGGCAGGGGCCACTTGTTCATTCTCGGCACCTAAGGCAGACCCTGTGCAGGATGGAAATGGCAGGTGAATGTGGCATGTGGACCGTAATTAAATACTCACTTGTGCTAGGCACTATGCAAAGCTCTCTACAAATGATTTCATTTAACTGTCATGTTAAGACTCTTAGGAGGGCTGTAGAATCTCCATTTTACAGATAAGAAACTGAGATTCAGGGAGGTGAAATGACTGTTCCAAGGTAGCCTGGATAGGAAGGAGAGCAGGGACAGCTGGACGGACTGGCATCCACTGGATAGGCAGGAGCTGGCCTCATCCTCGGTCTGTCCCTGCTCATCAGTCCCTTTGCATGGAGCCCCGTGACGGGGGGCTCAGAACAGCCCGGACGTTACAAAGCGAAGATCCTTTGTGCTGGAGTGAAATGATCCTTTAAAAAATGATCACCAGCTCCCCTTCATTACCTCCGGAGACCAAGTCCTTGCTGATTTTTTCCCATCTTTATCTCAAGTACATTTAAATGTCAATTAAATTTGAAATATCTACATTTGTCAGCATTTCATTTTGGGCCAGCGTGACGTGCTGCTGATTTGTCCACACGATGTGACACATGAAAAAAACTCGAGATGCAGATCTTCCTCATTAAAAAATAAGCTGGTGCGATCCTGGCACGGCGGAGAGCACGGAGCACATCCCCACTTCCTGACGCCGTGTCTCTGACATGGTATTTAAAAAGGAACAGCCTCGCTTGTCACCACTGTCACACACGCACGCTAACCGGCGACACGTTAAACCAAACATTAGAAAGGGTTCGGGAAGTCATCTGCATGGGAACTCTGCGGAGACGAGGTGGGCAGAGGCGGGAGCAGCCGTGGGGGACGGTGGGTCTGAGCAGTGATGGACGGCCAGCCTTTCTTTCTCGCCAAGACTCCGGCAGCCCTCGCTGGGTAGCCAAGTTTGCCACGACCTGCCTTTTCACAGACAGCTCTTTGTGTGTAATAAAATCCAGGCAAGTGGTGGGTGGCAGACTGCAGGGTAGTAGCTGAATTGGGTTAATGAGGGAAAAGGTACATTTTTTTTTTCATATTCTGCCTTAAGCTAATAAAAAATTTAAGCCTGGACGTTTTCGATGGTTCATCCTTTATCTCTGACAAATATCTGACTATATGTTTCATGGGAGAACACGAGCAGCTGAATTTAAATAAGTTTTATTTTGAAATCTCATTTTTCATTAAAAGTAAAAGAGGAAACACCCTACCTTTTATTTCCTTGTTTCAGATCCAGGAGACTGAAGAGGCTTTATCCTGTAGTGGTTTACAGTCAGGCAAACTTAGATTTGATTCCCATCTCTACCTTTAGCTGCTGTGTGACCCTGGGCAAGTGACTACCCCTCTCTGAGCCTTGGCTTCAGTGTCTACAAAGTGGAGATGGGATGAGGAATTCATGAGAAAATGTATGGAAGGCATTTCAGCCAAGGCTTGCAGGTACTGCTGGTACTTGTCATCACCATCCACATGGCCTGGACCTGTCAAAGCTCTGCTCTGACCACATTGCATGGCAGACTTCTCACCTAGATGCCTTGCCACTCTTGAGAGATAGGTGCGTGTTCAGGAGACAACCTGGGCCTCTATGGAAGCTGCTGCCCAACCAGTCTGGTCCAGCCACAAGACCTGGCTGGAGGAGGAAAGTGGTCCTTAGGCTAGAAATCAAACCCCACCACCACCACCACCCCGGCCCAGTCCCCTTACAATCACTCCAGCCTGGGAGGCCCTGGATTTTGACAACAACCTGAACTGCAGCAGCCTGATTTAATGAAGCCAAGGTCCAGTCCAGCACAAAAACTCTCTGCTCTTATGTGAATCCAGAAATTCCTGACAGGTTTAGTGGCATTCCACTGACGTGCCAAGCTGTGATCTGTGCTTTCTGGTCAAAGCCAGAGGAGGAGTCCATGCGTGGATGGGTGTGGGAGAGGCATTCAAGATGGATGTGAGAGCCACTGGAGAGTCTCACTAGTGTCCCCTGGTGTGCGTCCATAGTCCCTCTGACACAAAGTGAAGGTTCTAGGAATGGACAGCCTGAGCCGGGATCCCTGCTTGCCAATTCCTGGCTGGGTCACTTGGTCACTTCTTTCTCCTTCCTCTGTGATCCCCCAGGGCTCAGCTTTGCCATCTGCTCCCAGAGAGCAGGCAGAAAGGCTCTTGGTTGGTGCACAGAGGGACGGACGGACTCATTCTCCACAAAATCAGTATAGTAACATCTTCCTGCTAGGCTCTTGTGGAGGGAGGGGTAGAAATGACATGTGTAAGGCCTTGGCACAATGCCTGCTTGTATATATCATTTTAAACACTTTCCTGAGGCTTCTGCCTACCCCTGTATTCCGGATACCTTCACGATATGCTTTATGTCTTAGCATCTCCCCAGAGAGGGGACACTTTTAAATGGCAGCCATAGGCTGGGAAAAAGGAGCCACAGTGATGAGGCTGGGCTCCAGGAAGGTGGGTGGGAGTGGGGACCCCACCCCCATGCTGGCTTTCATTCATTCAATTGCTGATCACCTCCCACCACCACCCCAGCAGGTGGGAGAAACCAAATAAGCCCTTGGGCAGCTCAACTTAGAATAGAATTGCAAGAGGTTAAATGATACCTCTGAAGCACTAAGACACACAGCCAGAGAGAGCTGTCTCCATCTGGGGAGAAAACTCCAGCTGGGAGCTCCCCGGCACTTCCTACAAGTGCCATTTGAGCTGCATCTTCAAGACTGAAAAGCAGCCAGTGCACCAAGCAAAAGAGGCAGGTGGAGTGTTAAGGGCCTCTGTGCTCAGAGAGGAGCAGACGAGCGAGCGTTACTCAGACCCAGGCATGGCTGATGTAAGGGCCATGGAGGTGAGCAGAGCCCACATGCAGCGTGGCATCTGCCCTGCTCAGAGCTCAGATTTGGCATGGCCACTCACAGCCCTGGCACCACCCAGGCAGCCCATCCCACAGACTTCCCAGAGAAGAGCATGACTCCGGGGCTGCCCACCCTCCACCCCTCACCTCAGAAGAGCAGTCCTGTGCTGGTGAGCAAGAGCAGGCCTCCCAGCTATTAAACAGACAAGCCATTCTGCAAACATCTGGCATTATTATTCATAACAGTTTACTCAACCAATTGCAGCAAAATTGTGATTCGGGATGGCAGAAGTGCAGTTTCTAAGCAGGAGAGTGACAAGGTTGGGTTTCTAATCCAAAACAGACTGAGGGCTGTGTGTGGAGGGGAGGGGTTCCTGGTCTGCCTTATTTGCTTTGGAAGTGGCACGGGTGAGCAGCCTGGCCCCTAGCTGGCTAGGGCACATTCCCAAGGTCAGATCTTCCTTAGCCCATCTCTGCTAAGCCCTTAAGAAAATACCCGCCGATGCCCTGCCTAGTGCAGAAGGGCTGAGGTGTGCTTGCCCCTACCAGCCTGCCAGGTATCCTGAAAGCAGAGAGGAGCCAAGTTCTGTGAAACCCGCCTCCTCCCAGGGTGTGACCCTCACTCAGCTAGTGGCTTCTCTTCTCCTGATCAGCCCTGAGGGACAATGCCAGGAAATAAAAGTTCTGGTGTGAGAGTGTAGGAAGTCAGCTCTGGGTACAACAGTAGGTTGTAGCAAAGCCCAGTCACAACCCACTCTCCCAATCATGGGGGCAGCTATTGTCCCTTCTTTACCGTCTAGCTGTGATTCTCATGCCCTTTACTGAAAAAAAACCTTAAAGGAATTCTATCACATGAAGTGAAGACAGGAGCCTGCTTTGGCTGTGGGGGCGAGGAGAGAGGGGAGCCCCACTCAGGCACCCAGTGTCTCCGACCCCTCCCCTCCCCAAAGTCACTATTGTCTCAGAGCGAGCCCAACCCTGAAGCGAGCAGGGGCATGCGGCATCCACTCCCTGGCACACGAGGCAGGATTTGAACCCTGGTCTGCCCAGTCCAGTCCTCTGTCCAGGGCCTGGTCAGTATATAATTCATAGAAGCCCGGCGTGAAGTTTCTCTGGCCTGTGTTTGTGTTTGTGTTTATGGAGGTAGAGCTCACAGGTGGCTGACAAGGGAGATGCATTTTTTATAACAATGAATATTTAATTTCCACATCACAGATGAAAAAGACTCTCTGAAGAGGCATCTGAGGGAAACTCCAGAGAGCAGCCGCTAATCAGAAAAGGGCCTTCTCACGAGTGCCCTTCCGCATGGCTCACTTTTTTCTTTCTTTTCTTTTTTTATTTTTTCCCAATTTCTGAAGTAGATATGCTCATTGCAGAAAATGAGTAAGACACAGAAATCACCTGTGATCCCACCAGCTATTACTGACCTTAGCTTTTCCAGTCTTTTTTTTCTATGCATTTTTCCTTAAGTAGAGGGGACAAAATGCAGTGTAATTACGCTTCCGTGTCTTGGTTCTTTATAAACATTATGTTTCATGGGAAGACACCATTCACTCTCTGTGTAGATTCTCTTGCTGAAAATTTAGGTTGTCTCATGTTTTAATATTATACGCATGAGGCTGGGCTCCAGGAAGGTGGGTGGGAGTGGGGACCCCACCCCCATGCTGGCTTTCATTCATTCAATTGCTTTGGGCATAATTCTTTGCTACATTTAGAGTTATCCAAATGGAACAGGAATGACTCAGTCATAGATGGCAGACCATGAGTTTAAGGCTCTTCACACACAAGACAAATCCAGTTTCTGTTGCGTCTGGGACCAGCTTCCTCACCTTGGGGCCTTCTGGCCTTTTCCTCACCTTGGGGCCTTCTGGCAGGAGCCCCCAGCTGGGCCACCTGCATGTGGGGTTCCGAGGGCACCCCCTAACTGCCTTTTCTTTTCTCTTTTGTCTTCCTCTGCCCCAGCCTGGTAAAGCCTTTGAGACACTATGCGGTCTTCCTCTCCGAAGACTCTTCTGATGATGAATGCCAGCGGGAAGAGGGCCCGAGCTCTGGCTTCTCCGAGAGCTTTTTCTTCTCTGCTCCCTTTGAATGGTCTCTCCTTCCTTCTTCCATTTCCCTGAGCTCAGCTTGGTGACTCTTCCTGGGCCATGTGAGGGGGGAGGGATGCTGCTTGCCCTTGCATGGGGGGAGGGGTATTTGGAGCTGCTGCCTGCTGGTGCCCCTGTGCCACCATGCTGGGTTGGATGCCACCTCCATCATGATGCCTCCTCTCGGGGCATCATTCTGCCAGCTTTATGGGGGCTGTGTCGATGGAGTGGGGTGACAGGGTGAGATGGCAGCAGGGGTCCTTTTCCTTATAAGGGCAAAATGGGCTTGATTATCAATACAACTGGTGATCTGTAAGTCCTTGTTTATCTCAGCACATCTTGGAAAGCCATGGAGATGAGAAGTCAGATTTTAAGTTAAAAATACTTTACTAATATGGAATGTGTATATTAATGCCAGCATACCCAAATGTTCTGATCTGCTTGACTTTTTACAGATCATTTTTATCATGATTATTTATAGCCTAAGCCTCATACCAGTTACAAATAGCAATTTTATAAAAGAAAAAAATATTCCCCTACAATCCAGCTGCCCCCCAAAGCTAAGCCATTGTAGTCCTCCTTTCTTTGCCAGTTCTTACCCCTCCACGCACAAGTTTTTCAGAGCTGGGATTGAGCAGAGCGACTGCTTTTGTCTGCTTTTATTTGTTAGCAAGGATGTGTGTTTTTTCTTGGAACCTTAAGAGGAGGGAAACTGCCCTTTGCTGAACACCCACAGTGCTCACAACAGCCTTCGTATAGTGATTGTTTCAGCATCTTATAGAAGAGGAAATGATTTTGCCTCCCTCCCTTCACAGCCCCTTCCTATTCCTAAACCCCAACAGAAGTCTTGTGTCAGGTCCCCACCCTGGGTTCCTCTGGGGACTTTATAAATCCCAGACTGCGCTGCCTCCTACCACTTCCCCCACAGAAGGTCCTGGCTCTTTCCGGTGACCAGGTCACCTCGGACCTCGGCAAGTCAATCCCATCCTCAAGTCCTCACTTGGAAAGTGGTAGGCTAAGTCAGCCTTGCCCAAGTGTCACATGCCACCATTTGTGTGCATTGAATCTTTCTCTTTAGACTTGCTCTTTAGACAAGGTCTCATTGAGGCCCAGGCTGGAGTGCAATGGTGCAATTGTAACTCACTGAACCTCAAACTCCCGAGCTCCAGCAATCTTCCCACCTCAGCCTCCCAAATAGCTAGGACTACAGGCACATGCCACCATGCCCAGCTAATTTTTAATTTCTTGTTATAGAGACAGAATCTCATCATGTTCCCCAGGCTGGTCTTGAACTCCTGGTTTCAAATAATCCACCCACCTTGGCCTCCCAAAGTGCTGGGATTACAGGCATGAGCTACTACAGCTGGCCAGACTTTTTCTTTTAAATGTTTTAAAAATTCATCTTGTCCTGTGATATTTTTAATGAATTCCTTATTTTTCCATTGCTAATTAGAATAAAAATAGAACCCTTGGAATAAGAAATACTCATCCACATGTTAAAGTCACCTTCCAGAAAAAGGCACCCTACTTGGGTAACACCTACCTACCACTAAAGACCCCAGCAAGTTGAGCCAAGGCCCAACCCCATCAGGTTCTTTTTGAATTAACTGATGCGTTAAGGCTCATTTTCCTAACTTAGCCCATGACCTCAGAGGCCAGTGTGTGTGTTTAAAAAGTAGCTGGCCCATCTTAACTCAAAACAAAATGAGCCAAAAAGAACACTCTTTCATGAAGTTTAAGAACAATGACTAAATTTTCTTTCTCCCACTTATTGTGTTCAAAATTAAAGGGTCTTTAATCCCTGGGTCAGAGTGAGTGAGGGACTTTTGAAGTCCCTCAAACTTAGCTTCCATTTCCATTTCTTCCCGGTGCTTTGAGTAAACTTAACCGAGCTTCTATCTCTTATTTGTAAAGTGGAGGTGTAAGTCCTCCTTCACGGGCAGCAGCTTGCATTGTTTTGGGGAGACGGTGTCGTCGGAAGACCCTGGGGCTAGTTGGGAGTCTGTCCCCGCCCGAGTTCCTTCCGTGGGCCTTCGGTGCGGGCCTGCTCCTGACCAGCAGATGGCGCCCTCCCCCACCTTACCAGCACCGCCCGCAGTGTCCGCCGGACCCAAGGCCACCCCTAGCCCCGCCCGGAGCTTAAGTGGCCGCAAGGTGCGCTTCCACGGAGGCTCCACTAGAGGTCAGAGTCTACCCAGGCACTGCCTCTACCTAACATACCCAGTGGTGCCCTGGGGGAAAGGAAGGTGCGTGGAACCCTTGGTTACCTACACTTGGGCCAGCTGCAAGGTTTTGAAGCATGAATGTACAGGAAGCTGCCACGGAGCCCAAGTGATGACCACACTCACTGGTGGGTTGCTGATGCTGTAACCAGCCTCTGCGTGTCTGCTGGGTGCCAGTGCCAGGGACTACATTTGCTCATGTAATCACTGCCACCGCCTGAGCAGCTCAGGCTCAGAGAGGTTAAGTAACAAGAGATGGCACAACCAAAGCTGGAACCAAGGTCAACAGCAGCTGAGGCCCAGGCAAGTCCTCTAAGGATCCTGGGGCACTCTGGGCACTGCCCTCTGGGAGCAGCTGAGTTCCCTGTGAGCTATTAACAGGACCCAGCTCTGCAGGCTGTTTGTCAGCACCCAATGTGGGAGCTGGAGCACATCTGCCTGCCTGCCACCCTCTTCTGTCCCCTATACTTTGTCTGAATGACTTGCAACTCCTTTAGCCAGTTTTATAAAATGACTTGTGGTTTGTAGGCAACTAAGTGGGTCCCCTCAGTGTGAGAGCCAAAGCAACTTGCCCAATGTCACAGCCCTGCATCTGTCACAATGGCCAGCTTGCACACTTGCTGCCACCTAGACATCTGCCCGCATGGGTATCCAGGACACTCTCCTGTCCTGAAGGTTCCTGGGCACACTCTGAAGGACTGGACGTTATCAGGGTCCACATTCTTCCATGAAGGCCCTGGGTGGGAGAATTGAGCCTGCTCTGTCTCCTCCCAGGCCACAGCCCTATCGGACACTCAAAGAGTCAGACAGTGCGGAAGGTGATGAGGCAGAGAGTCCAGACCAGCGAGCACGGACGCCCTTGGGCCCTGCCCCAGCTCCACCTGACAGGGCCGCCAGCATTGACCTTCTGGAAGACGTCTTCAGCAACCTGGACGTGGAGCCCCCTCTGCAGCCACTGGGCCAGGCCAAAAGCCTGGAGGACCTTCGGGCTCCCAAAGACCTGAGAGAGCCTCCAGGGACCTTTGACTATCAGGTA
The DNA here is from genome assembly GCA_963574655.1 of Perodicticus potto. Lineage (NCBI taxonomy): Eukaryota > Metazoa > Chordata > Mammalia > Primates > Lorisidae > Perodicticus > Perodicticus potto. The sequence goes on along the minus strand of CAUYRH010037477.1, from coordinate 69,804 downwards.
TGGTGTGGCAGGGAAGGTGTCTGCTGGGGATGGGTGCTTTGCACACCTGAGGTAGGTCACCATGTGATGGCATAAGAGACCAAAGGAGAAACCTTGACTCTTACAAGGACCTCAGACAATGCTTGGGGTCAATCTGACTGCAAACCCCACCCAACAACCTAGCGATGATCACTAGAGAAGATGCTGGAGCCTGGTGGAAAGGTATCCCCTCTTCCCTCTGTGCAGCCGTCAGAGAGGGGCCTGTGCTCCAGGCCACTCAGCCCCGGGGCCTGCAGGCAGGGCTTTAGCCCTGATAGAACTAGGATTGTTCCTATCTCCACCAGGGCTCCTGAGAAGAGCTTTTAAATCAAAATTCCACATTCTGGATTATTCCTGTGAGACTACTGATACCAACTGTGAATCCCAATCTACCCAATCCCCTCTGCACCTCAATTCCCTCACTTGCAAGTAGAAGCTGCTGACTTTGCAGTCATGGGGTGCCATTGAAGGATTCACAAAGCTCCCACCATTCTAGTAATTCATGAGTACCCCCTGCTCAGGCCAAGAGAAGGGGAGTGACTCGCCCAGGTCATGTAGCGTGTAAGTAGCAGAGCCAGGACTCGAGTCTGGTCCTCCTCCTTTCTCCCTAGCCAGCCTGGCTTCCCCTGGGCTTCACCTAACCTCTGACCTCTGGGCTTACAAGTGATAGAAGGTGCCACTCACTCTGAAGAGTAAATGGGGCCTGAGGGAGATAATCACTCTTCTAAAACTACTTGGCAACCACTGGTGTAAAAGGACAAAAGCTTTATCTCGAATCCCTTTGTGCCATACAGTGAGTGGAGTACAGAGAGACCTGAGTTCTCTGCTGGTAACCTGAGAGTCCCCAATTCCTCTACTTCCTGGGAGTTAATTAGCCACACGCCTTGGATCACATGTCTAGCATATAAGAGAGCCATAGAAATGGGCACACTCTTCCTTCTTGACTGTCCCAGGTCAGCCTGTGGTCACTGTTTCCCTAATTCCCTCCCAACAGAGGCTGGACTTGGGCGGGAGTGAGAGGAGCCGTGGGATGATGATGGCCTTGAAGCTCACCCACCCGTACAACAAGCTGTGGAGCCTGGGCCAGGATGACATGGCCATTCCCAGCAAGCCCCCAGCCGCCTCCCCTGAGAAGCCCTTGGTCCTGCTCGGGAACTCCACGACCCTGCCCCGAAGGCCCCAGAACCGAGACAGCATCCAGAACCCTGGTGACAAGGAGGAGGCACCCACTCCCACTCTGGGCAGCATCACCATTCCTCGGCCCCAGGGCCGAAAGACCCCAGAGCTGGGCATCGTGCCTCCCCCGCCCACTGTCCGCCCAGCCAAGCTCCAGGCTGCCGGCACTACACCCAGTGACTTCTCAGAGCGGCTGCAGACAGATCAAGAGAGGCGAGCCACTGTGAGCCCAGCCCTGTTCCCGGGGCTCCTCCCCAGTGTTGCTCCCCAGGGCTCCACCGATCTGCCCCAGCCACTCAGCCCGGCCCCAGCAGCTGCAGGCACAAGCAGCGACGCCCTGCTCGCTCTCCTTGACCCACTTAGCACAGCCTGGCCAGGCAGCACCCTGCCACCATGCCCTGCTGCCCGAAATGTAGCCACCCCGTTTACACCCCAGTACAGCTTCCCCCCTGCAGGGACCCCTGCCCCATTCCCACAGCATCCACTCAACCCCTTTGTCCCATCCATGCCAGCAGCCCCACCTGCCCTGCCCCTCATTTCCACAACAGCCGGGCCTTTTGGGGCCCCTCCTGCTTCCCTGGGGCCAGCTTTTGCACCGGGCCTCCTGCTGTCTGGTGCTGGCTTCTGTGCCCCTCACAGATCTCAGCCCAACCTGTCTGCCCTCTCCATGCCCAACCTCTTTGGCCAGATGCCCATGGGTGCCCACACCAGCCCCCTACAGCCATTGGGGCCCCCAGCAGTTGCGCCTTCAAGGATCCGAACGTTGCCCCTGGCCCGCTCAAGTGCCAGGGCCGCTGAGGCCAAGCAGGGGCTGGCCCTGAGGCCGGGAGACCCCCCTCTCTTGCCTCCCAGACCCCCCCAGGGCCTGGAGTCAGCACTGAGGCCCTCTGCTCCTCAACAGGCCAGAGACCCCTTTGAGGATTTGCTACAGAAAACCAAGCAAGACGTGAGCCCAAGCCCGGCCCCGGCCCCAGGCTCTGTGGAGCAGCTCAGGAAGCAATGGGAGACCTTCGAGTGAGCCAGGCCTTGAGGGTGGGTGAGCCAAGAACCAAGTGTGTGCTGCCCACAGCTGTGGCCTCGAGGCCCCCTGCTGCTCGGTCTGCCCAGGTTCTGCTGGTGGGTAGGGTGGGACCCCTCTCTGCCACCCCCCCATGCCCCTGGTCTCCACACCACTGCCCATCTCTGAGGGAACAGTGCCAGTTCGGGCCTCAGCATTGACCCAGCTCCTGGGCACCCGTCCCGCCCGGCACGGCCCCTCCTCAGCACCCTGACTGGGTTTTTGCACTAATGAGGTCAGCTGGGCCAGTGATTGCCCAGACCATGTCCTACCCACCTTCCCCCGGAAACATCCTACAAGGCTCTTCCTGAGCCAGCTCTCCTGTCCCTCCTGCAGCCCAGCCCTGCACACCCCACCTGGACAGGCACAGGCATCAGTGTAACCCTCAAGTGTGAGCTCGTCTGCACGAGACACAGGTGATTTGGGGGTTTGAAGTCAGGGCTCCTCCCAGGTGGAGGATCTACCAGGCGTGGCATTTCTGAACCCTCTCTAGCAATATGCACATGCATTCTTTCCTGAGTCTTCACCCCAACCCCAAACTTCAGTTGTTTCTGGCCTGGTAGGATCTGGGCTCCGAAGGATCTTGGGCTCCCTTTTGATAGCCAAACCCAGCCCCAGCCACCCTGCATGGGGCTGGGACACCAGTAACTCAGATTTGTAGAAGAAAAATAGAAACCCACAAATCTGAGTGTGTTAGGAGGAATTCTCAGCCTTCATCCAACCCTCTGTGACTCTGATACCTCCAGTTCTCCTTGTCTTTCCTGCCACTGTCAAAGTCAGGCTCAGCCCATTGTCACTTGGGGCTTCCTGGGCAGAGCTGAGAAGCAATGACCCAGATTTCAACTCAAAGGCTAAGCTTAATGCCACATTCTGATGTGGGAGTCTCAGCTGCCCAGGGTCCCTGGGCTGGGACAGGACAATGGCCCTGAGCCCCTTCTTCAGGGTTCCGGTGGGCTAGAACCTTCTTTCACCCGGGAGGCAGGAAGAGCTCCAGAACCCTGTCCCTCCCCACCTGTCTAAAGCTTCTGGCCAGCACAGAAATTCCTGAGGCCAACATCACCAAAGTTAGATTGAAATATTTTGTTATTGTTTCTTTTATCTTTCTTTTTTTTTTGACCTTATTGATTTGATGAATCTTGAAATTGATTCATTTCCATAAACCAAGTTAAAGTATGGCCCAACCATTTAAGAAAACAACCATCTGAGACATCCAGGAAATTGTGAGCATTTTGACCTGATTTCTCATTTCCTATTCCGTGAATGGTCAGACACACAGTCTACCCAGGGATGTCTGATAGTGCTAAGGGGATCCCTGGGGGTTCCCGTCAGCCCAGGAAGCCCCCTCTGTGTCTGAGAGGCTTCGGTGCCTGATGGCCGGTCCAGCACACAGCTCCTCCTGGGCCAACAGTGACCCATCTGGGCAGGTCTCCTCTTACCACCTAGTGAGTGTTCTCTGGCTCCTGGGGGAGCCGTGTCACGCCAGTGGGCACCTCCCAGGCACTTTGTGTTTCAGCACAGATTCCAGTTCTACACCTGAACAGACCCCTGGGCCCGTGTGGGGCAGGTCAGAAAATAAGAAAAGAGGTGCTGGGCAGCCCCGGGGCAGGAGACCCCATGGTCTCCCTGGCTGTGCTGGGCTGGTGGCAAGGGCTCCGTGTTCACGCGAGCACCGCTGTCTCTTCACTTGCCGGATTGAACTTGCAAATCCAAGGATGAACTTTGTGTGTGCATTCAATAAAATCTTAGGGGAAAGGCTGGCATCTGTGTCCTTGAAGGAGCTGTGTGGAGAGCAGAGGCTATGGGTGGGCTCTCAGCATCTTCACCTCCCCTCCACAGAGGTGGAGGCCAGGTGCAGAGTGCCCATACTCAGCCAGGGCCTGACCCACCCACTCTTTCCCTTCATAAGCAGGGCACAGAGCTGGCCTGGTGATAGGCCTGCCACAGCCTGGCTGGGACCATAGAGCAGGCTGCAGGTCACCAAAGGTGTTAAGGGCACCCAGGCTCTGGGAAAGAACAAGTTCAAGGCGATACCTGGCGAGGCAGCCACACAGATCTCCCATTAGCAAGAGCAAAGCCTTGGAATGTGCCCTCTGCTGGATGTTTGTGCTTGGAGGGGCAATCTGGACCACTGAAGTATGACCTGGCCATATTTCCCCTCCCATGGCTCACCCTGAAAATGATAGGCACCCAGAACCTACAGGAGCAAGGGGAGGGCAGAATGACATGGGCCCCCCAAAAGAGCAGCCAGCTTTGTCTATATGTTGGGGGTTCCACATAAACTGTCTCAGGCATCTGCAGCTAATAGGTTTGCCAAATTCCTGATTTCAACAAACTAAAGTAGGAGCTGGCTGTGACTAAGTTGAGGGTACCAGATGACGCTTCCTACCCAGTTCCCTAGAGGTAGTGGAGAAAGTTGTGAGAAAGGTGGCCCCACATCCGAAAGATAAGGCCCAAGCAAGCCCCGCAGCCCAGAGTTCAGAGCCCTCTATCACAGCCTCTGCCAAATCCCTGTCCCCTCCCCTGCCCAAGTCCCCCCATTGTTACATGGCTCCACCTCTCACTGGACTCCTGTGCCTCAGAGCTGGCTGGAGTGACAAGGAAAACTTAACTGCCAACTAAATGCAAAGGGGGCCAGGCACAGTGGCTCACACCTATAATCCTAACACTCTGGGAGGTCAAGGTGGGAGGATCTCTGAGGTTAGGAGTTGGTGACCAGCCTGACCAAGAGTCTCTACTAAAAATAGAAAAATTAGCCAGGCATGGTGATGGGCACCTCTTGTCCCAGCTACTGGGGAGACCAAGGCAGGAGGACTGCTTGACCCCAGGAGTCTGAGGTTGCTGTGAGCCAGGGTGAGGCCAGGGTACTATACCCTGGGCAAGACTCTTGTGTCAACAAAAAAAGGTGCAGAAGGACTTCCTGGCCTTGGCACCTGGAACCCTCAGTCACAGGAGTTGCTGGCCTAAGAAATGGATAAAAGAGCACATCCCCAAATCAGGCAAAAGGGACCCCATGAAGCTCACAGGAGGCCAAGCCCTCAGGCAAGTGCCTCTCTGGGCTCAAAGGTCATAGTAATGGGCATCACCAGGGAAGGACTGCAAGCAGCAAATTCCCCAAGTCAGTCCCTGCAGGACCAGTCCCACACTGAGGTGGTACCAAACAACTCGGGGGGCTTCCTTGAGTCCCCTCATTGAATCTTCCCGACAGCTAGATACAGAGGCCACTGGTCTGCAGGGGAAGGTGTGACTTTGCCAGGCCACTCGGGAGGGTGAGAGCTGGAGAACCAGAGGGTGGGCAGGTGAACTGGGGACTTGGAGTGGGCAGGGCTGCTCCTTCATCCTTACCCCTCTTTGCTCTGGCCTTCTTGCTGAACCCCAGGAAGGCCACTACCCTCATTTTCCTCAACTCTGGCTAGCAGAGGGGACACTTCCAGACACCTAAAAGGACACCCAGACAGTCCTTCACATCAGGCAGGAGTTTACAACTTCCAGAGTTCTTTTCCCATCAGCCCCCTGTCTGATCCTCACAACAGCCCTGTGAGGTAGGCAGGGGGTGCCTTCCCCATTCCACAAAGGACTGGCAGCAAGGTGGGAAGCTCAGGGAAGCCTGTCCTGTGCTCCTGCTGACCAGCCCCGCACAGGCATGGGGCGAGCTGGGTCTCTGGCTCCCTTGCATGACTGGCTCTGGGCAGAGACATCTACCTCAAGGAGGATTTGTTCTAGGAGCCCAGAGCCCACGTGGCCAACACTAAGGGCCTCCCTAGACTTCTAGCTGCCTCCAGGGCAGGGGCAGCCCCAGGAGGTTGGATAAGATGTGGGATCTGCGGCCTTGGTGCTTGGCCAAGCCCTGCTCCCCCACCCCCACCCCGTCCAGTGTTACAAAAATTGTCTTCACAGCGCAGCCACCTCCTCCCCAGGCTCACTTCCACCCACTACACAGTCTCACACACACACAGAGCATAAAAAACAGACAAGCCCAGGAGCCCCATCAGAACACCGACACCAGCTCTACGGACACGTCCCAGGCACACGCTCACACACTCCTGCACACACCGTGAGCACCCACGTGTGCCCTCCCATGCACAGTCGCCTGCTGAGGCAAAACCCTGGGTCGGATGGAGATGTCCACACCCTCAGCAGGTCCCTCTCTATTTCCCTGAGTTGCTCCCCCTTTTCCTGAGTCCACGATGGGGCAGAGGCAGGGGCTACCAGCCAAGGGGACACCTCTCCAGCAGTGTCCCAGACCCCACAAGCAGCCTCTTTGAGTCTCCAGGTAGAAATCACTCAGGACCTCACGGGTGCTGGCACTGGCTGCCAGGCTGGCCTAGATGAGTCTCTCCTCGGGTGGCACTTTGAGGACACTGTCCATCTCCAGCCGGGCCCCAGCCACCTCCTGCTGGCTCGGGCTATAGGTGCCTTCAGACTGACGGCGCTTTCTGGCTGCCAAGATCCCTGAGAGGAGGCCCAGGAGGAGGAGAAGAAGGCAGGCACAGGCTGCAGGCACCGCCACCTCCAGCAGTGGGAATGGCAGCGGCAGGGGCACGCCCTTCTGCAAGAGACACACAATGAGGCCTGAGACCATAGAGAAGGGGAGCCCCAGGCCCCTCGGAGAGGAAAAAGGAGCTCAAAGACCTGCTCAGAGAAAAATCAGAGCTGGGAGCAGGTTTCCTAGGGAAGTAGTAAGAAATAACCCCAGGGGTGTGCAAACAGGTGCAAGGAAGCCACCTGTCACAGTCACAGCAAGGAGAGTCCTGTACAACACGGGTCATGCCTAGAAGGTCATGCCTAGAAGCCAGACACTGACAGAACCCCCAGCGTGAGTTGTGCACCGTGCATCTGATGACGCTGAGCAGGAGCAGGGCCGCCAAGCCCAGCTTATGGGAAGGTCCAAATCCACCTGCCTTCCTGAGGGGCCACTCTGAGCTGGCCCCTGGGAGACTCAGATCAGGCCTTGGAGGACCCAGCAAAGCTCCTCCTCATCTCCAATTGCAAACTCCCAGGGTACCCCATCAAAGAGTCTACACACCTGGAATTCTTAAGTCTCCGAACAGGATTCCAGAGTGACAGGGTCTCAGCCTCACTGGCCCTCCCTCTGTACCTTGAGGTGTTTCTCAAACCCACTGTGACCTGGGGCCCCAGTACTGGGGAAGTGGTCCCAAAGCAATGGAAGTGAGCTCCTCACAGCCCTGAAAGGGCCCTTGCCAGCCTCCACCCCTGGGTGCTTCTATAAAGCCATTTCCTCCCCCCTGCCCTGGGAGGAGGGTTGGGGGTGGGGAGTCAGAGGCTGTAAAAGTTCAGCTTGAAAGGAAACATTCCCCAAAAGCAGAGGGATTTGAGGTTTATGACCCAGACTGCCAGAAGCCTGTGGAGACCAAGGCTAGTCCCAGACTTCCCTTCCTGAGTCGCCCTCCCACCAGCATCACCCCTCTATGGGGGGTGGGGGTAGGTTACAGCTCCAGTGTCTCCTGCCCCCTCTGTCCAGCCCGTCCTCAGCTGAGCCTCCCTGAGGGCAGGGCCTGCCTTCTGGTGGCCAAGCCCACCCTAGCTCAGAAAGCAGGGCTGCCTGGGTCTTCTGACTCCAGGACTCCAGCTCAGAAAGCCTGGAGACTGCAGGCTCTTGGATTCACCAACCTAAGTCCTAGAACTCCAAGATCCTGTGGGCCCTGAATCCTGATCCAAGATGAACTTTTGGAGAGCCCACCTGTCCCCCACTGCCTCTCCCCAGGGCACTGTGTGGAAGTCCCTGACCTGTGCCTGGCCAGGAGCCTCGTGCCCGAAGCCATCCCTAAAATGAAAATCCCTACTGTGTGGGGAATGAGGAAGGGACCTGAGTCTCCTTTCCCTGACACTCCCACCCATGACAGAAATAGTCCAGGACAAAGCTCCACAGGGTCCATCCACTGCCATTCCTAACATCATCCCACCAAAGTTGCAAACTGGCCTCTGTCAGGCCCCCAGCCCCCTCCAGCACTGCTCACCGCCACTTCGCAGAACTGGCCGGAGAATCTGGCACTGCAGATACACTCAGACACCCCAGCAGCTGCCCGGCAGGTGCCCCCGTTCAAGCATGGATTGGCTTCACAGGGCAGGGAAGGGACCCGACACCTGGTGAGGGAGGGGTTTGAGAAAGCTACTCCCCTCATGGCCCCGTCCTGCTCCCCCAACAAGCATCAGAGCTTACCCATCCACTGTCCACAAACCCTGTTCCTGCCTGGCTGGGCCCTGCCAGGTAACCAAAGCTGAATGTGATCTGCACCCCCACCACCCCCCTTCTCCCAGCATTGGTGACTGAGAATGACTCGCCCTCGGTGACCAGGGCGCCTGTGTGTGTGAAGGTAGGTGACCAGACTCCACCACCTGGGGGCCCAAATCTGTGCTTTTGTGGTTTCCCCAGGGGGTCCTGACACAGGTGAGCTGAGGACCCGGCTCTAAGAAGCACCACCAGGTGACCACTGCACACAGCAGGGGTCTGCATGACACAGATGGTCCTGGAAATCCAGGAGGAAAAGCCTCAAGTGACAATGGTGGGCTGTCCAGCACCGTGATACCAGCGAGGGATGAGGAAATAAACAAGGAGCTGCTGCCCGGGACCAGCTGGAGGGGCAGATCTCCACACTCACCAGACCACCTCATAGAACCCCTGGCCCCAGACCCACCTCTGGCCAGCAAAGCCCTCCTGGCAGCTGCAGTTGGCACCCTGGGGCCCATCCTCACAGGGGCAGGTGAGGTTCAGGCTGCATTCCTCAGGCAAAACAGGCACCCTGGGGGAAAGAGAAGCTGCAGCCGGCAGGATGTCTGGAGCCTGTCCGCCCCCCACCCCCTGACTGCAGGCCACCCAAGCCTGTGTTCTCATCTGTGGGATTCAGGGTCCAGCTCCTGCAGACCTCAAAACCAGTCATGGGAGCCATGTCTGAGGTCAGAAGGCAGAGACACAAGGCTGTCACTCAGAACCTCCACCCCAAAAGGGTACAAACTGTGGACTGGGGTGCTAGGAACTTTCCCTGAGTTTCCACAGCCTCTCAGAAGCCAACAACGTGTAAGGACTCTCCTGGAACAAAGACATGCTCCTAAACACAGAATTTTGGCCTGACATTCCTTAGACACATGCGAAAAGTCGGCTGCAGAGGGTGGGGAGCGGAGGCCAGATGGAAGGAAGGAGGCCAATCACCTCCCTGCATGGACGGGCCAGCCTAGCAGGGATGAACAGTTAAGGCACGTGGCTCTGCTGGGAGGCCTCAAGCTAACAGACTCTGGACCCAGCTACCCCCGCTCCCATACAGGGTGTTTTTATCTGACACGCAAATGTAATTAGGCGGATTTTGATCGGGGTGTTATTGGTAAAGTTATCAAACTGAACTGTAGTCCCTATTTCACAGATACGGGCATGGAAGTGACTCACAGAAGCAGCCAATCCGCAGCCAGCATCATAGACACCCCCCTCTGCCCCACCCCCCACCCCAGGGATCCTCCCTCCAGGGTCCTCTTGGCGCTCCCCAACCTCTGCCAGCCAGGAACCCCGCTGGGCTCCGGCCAAGACCCCAGCCAGCTGTCGCACCTGCAGCGTGGGCCCACGAAGCCGGGTAGGCAGCGGCACTCAAATTGACCGTCAGGGCGGACGTGACAGCGGCCGCGGGCGCAGGGTGCAGAGCGACACGGGTCGGCGCGGGCCTCGCAGCGCTGGCCCTCCCAGCCCGGCCCGCAGGCACAGGCGAAGGCGTCGAAGAGGTCGCGGCAGGTACCCCCGTGCAGGCAGGGTGAGGGCTCGCACACCGGCGAGCCGCGGCAGCCGAGGCGCACCGCCGACGACCCCGGCCAGGCCACAAAGTGCTCTTGGGGGCCAGGGGTCGCGCTGGGCCGCGGCCGCCCCAGGGGCAGTGGGAGGCCACCGAGTGCCACGCGCCCTAGGCAGCCGGTGAAGTTCTCGGCCAGCAGGACGCGGGCGGCACCCGGCCCATGCAAGAAGCCCAGGTCGCCGGCCAGGCCGCGCAGCGCCACGGGCGTCGCCACGCTGTCCAGCCACAACAGCCAGGGTGAAGAAGCAGCCGTCGGGCGTTCCATGGCCAGGCGCACGCGGTGCCAGGCACCGTCGGCCACGCGAGGCCCGGGCGCAGGCAACACAGCGCCGGGCAGGCCACGGCCCCGCACACCAGCTACCAGAGAGCCGTTGCGCACAGCCAGCCACACGCCGGCCTGGGCGCCCGCTGCCGCGCGCAGTAGCCAGGCCTCGCGGTCGCGCGTGCGAAAGGCCAAAGAGACACCACTGAGCCAGCGCCCTGTCGACACGCTGAAGGCGGCAGGGGGCCCCTCACGGAATGTGGTTTCAGCTACACCTGCCGGGAGAGAGAACGTCAAGGAATGGATGGCTGGTTCCATTTGCCACCCCATTCCCCGGGCCCCAGGTCGGGGCGACAGGCACCCACCGACATCTAATCTGGGAAACTGCAGCTGCCCACCACCACCCTCACCCTTCCACCCCTCGTGCTCTCTACCCTCAGAGGACCAGTTCCTGGCCAGGGCCAGGGAGACCACCACGCCCTCACTACCTTCCACATCACATGCCCACCAATATTAACCCCTGGAAGAATCTGCCAGCTTCCCTCCTCCATGAAGCTACCCACGTCATCACTGAGGTTTCTCCTCACTACAGCCAGTCATCTTTTTTAAATGCGTACCTGATGGGCCTCCCCCCTTGCATAAAACCCTCCTGTGGCTCCCCGCTACCCTTAGGATAGAGACAGAGCTTCCTGGCCTGGCTTTCAAAGCCTCTACCAACTTGTCCACCCAGTCTCCTGCTGCACCCCTTCCCATACTTGCCTTTCCACTATTTCAGACCTCAGGGGCTTTGCCACATGCTATTCTCCCTCCCAGAAATGTCCTTTCCTGAGGACCTGCCCTTGAAAACCTAGCACACACTCGCCTCCTCCTCGTGTCCCTCAGGAGGCAGCAGCCCCATCACATTGGGCTGGAGCTGTTGGCTTGCCTGATCCACTGTCCAGTGTCTCGCGAGAGAGACCCAAGAGTAGGCTGGGACCCCACCAGCTTGGATGTCCAGCACCTAGCATGTGGGCTGCCGGGGATACACACTCACAGACAAAGCCATCAGGGACCTCCTCACAGGTGGCCGGCGGGAGACAGGGCTGGCCAGGGCACCACAGCTGCTGGGCACACGTGGGCCCTGTGAAGTTGGCCGGGCAGGTGCAGTGGAAATCATTCCAGGTGACAAGGCAAGTCCCACCGTTGAAACAGGGGTCAGGCTTGGGGAGAGTCAGGACAGGAGTTGGCTCAGGCTGCAGTTAACATCACCCCACCAAAACTGTCGCTGCAATGGCATCTACTACAGATTACTCCTCACAAACAAGTAGAGAGGAAGTCACCATCATCCCCATTTTATGGATGAGGAAACTGAGGCTCAGGGAGGTGAAACCACTTGTCTGGATCACCTAGTCAGCAAAGGGAGGAACCAGAGGAACCAGGCTATTCCAATTCTAGGGCTGGTGGAATTTTATTCATGATCACGTGGGTGATCCTGTCTTCCAAGGAGCTCCTGCAGAAAGTCTCAGGCATCCCTCTGGGTCAGGATGTCTATCTAAGACCAGGACAGGTAAGGGAGGCACAAGGACCACCGCAGGGTAAGAGCAGCTGGGCAGACAGAAGGCAAATGCAAGTCCTGCTATGCCACTCTCCAGCAGTGGGACTTGGACAGGTCACTTTGCTTGGCCTCAGTGTCCTCATCAGTAAAAGGACATGCTAAACCTCAATGCAGGATAGATCAATCCGTGAGAAGGAACCACTCCTAGACACTTACACTGCATGTGTCCTCAGAGACGCAGCCCACGGTGAGGTTCTGGAACTGCCTGCCGCCAAGCTCGCTGGGCTGGCTTGAGTTCTCCAGTGGCCTCAGAGGAAAGAAGGGGAGATGGTAGCCGTTGAGTTGCAGGTCCTGGAGGCAGCCTCGGAAGGGCCCACCCCAGGGCTGGCTGTCAGCAGGGGGGAGCCTTCCACCCACGTGCACCTGCAGCCCCAGGTCCTGCAGCTGGTCAGGCCCAAAGGTGAGCATCACCAGGCGGCGGAGCCCATCATCCCAGCGCCCAGGAAGCACCACAGTAGGACTGCCCAGCGCCTCCGCCCGGATCTGACCGTCACTCAGAAATACTGTCAGGCCAGCTGCTGAGTCGTTGGCGAATTGGAGCAGCAGGCCAGCGGGCTCCCGGGTGCGGAGGAAGAAGGACACAGTGAGGTTGGGGGCTGGTGGCTCTTGGAGCAGAAAGGAGGCAGAGCTCAGGGTGCCCCCCAAGCCAAAGGTAGCAGCAGGAATCTCTGCAGGGGACAGATGGTGCTGGGCATGAGGCCTGCAGGCTGGAGGAGCCCAGACTTTAGGTGCTGCCTTCCCACTTTGCTTATTCTCACCATCAGCGCATGTGGGCCCCCTATGTGGCCTGGGGCAGTCACAACGGAAATGAGTCCACAAGTCCACACAGGACCCTCCATGGGCACAAGGCAGAGGCTGGCACTGTTCCCGGCGCTCACAGCCCACAAGGACGTTCTCACTGAGATCCTCAGGCAGCAGGAGGTGTCCATCCACATGCACGTCCTGGAGGCAGCCCGCAAACGCCGCGCCACCAAGCTGGGCAGAGAAGTGCCCAACAGGCAGCGGGGCCCCCAAAGCTGTAGGAGCTAGAGCCACAGGACCAGAGGCCACACAGAGCTGGGAAGGGCAGGCCTCATGCCAGAGCCGCAGTTCCAGGGTCCCGGGAAGAAGCGCCACCTCCACCTGGTGCCACTGGCCATCATTTAGGGCCAGGTCCGGCAGTCTCAGGACAAGCGCAGTGGTGCCAAGGTTCCAGAGTGTGGCCTGTAGTATGGCCCCCACCAGTGCCAACTCCAAGCTGTCCTGGGTGCCAGTGCGAGTGGCCAAAGCCCCAGTGGGCAGTGTAGTGCGAAACCTCAGTGCCAGACCCAGGGGGCCACCAGCTGGCACTGATGCCTGCACAGGGCTCTCTGCCATCACAGAGAAGGTAGTGTTCTGGCCACACAAAGGTCCATGGGTACCAGGTGGGCAGAGGCAGATATAACTGTGGACTCCAGACTCGAAGACAGGGATGCAGGTGGCAGCCAGCGGACAGGTGTGGCCTTGGCAGCCAGTGAGCTGCACAGAACAATTGGGCCCACCCCAGGCCTCCGGGCACCAGCAGGTGTAGCCTGCCACAGCATCATCGCAGGTTCCACCATGGAGGCAAGGATCTGAGAGGCATTCATCCACATCTTCCTGACAGGTCAGGCCTTCAAGAGAGGGCAGGCCAACCTTCAGTAGCACCCAGGGCCAGAACCACAGTCTTGACCCAGAACTTACATGCCTGTGTGGTAGGGACCTCGGTACCTATCAACCAAATCAGTTCCCAAAGGATTTCTCAGTTGCCTGAAGTACCCAGGTCAGAAGGGTACCCCTTCCCTTTTCATGTCTGATGAGTGGCCTTATGGATTTGATCTCCTAAATATTCTCCAATCCCCTCTTTTCCCCACACGTCCTGCCTTGCCAACTCTTTGGGCCTCAATGCAGGATCCTCCAGCTTACCTGCCTTCAGAAGCCCCTCTCCCATCCATCTCCACCAGCAACCAGGAATCTATCTGTAAAACATCACCTGGCCACATTCCTCTGCTGCTTAAGGTCTGATCACACACCCTGGCATTCAAGAACGCCTCATGGGCTGGGCCCTAATAGGCCCTGAAGCCTCTACCCTGATTTCCCAAAAACCCTCAACTGCCCCTTTCTCCAGGCATTTCCTTGAAAGTCCTACCCCTGGGGCTCTGCTCATACTATTCTTCTGCTTAGAATGCCTCATTCTCTCTTGCCTTTCAAACACCTACTCATCCTACAAAACCCAAACTCAAAAACCCCAGAGACTTTCCCTGACTCCCAACTCCAAATGACTGTATCACTTTCTATTCCCAGGCACTAACTCCCCAAAACATGGACAGTATCTGTGTACTCAGCTGGCATCTCCTTCGGGGGCTTGAATACATTCTTGGTGCCCTGCAAAGGGCCTCACATGGCTTTGTGAACAGAGTAATGAAATGGAATGTGTGTGGGGGGGAGGGGTATGCACCTGCAACTCTCTGAGTGGCCCCCAGGCTCTAACCCCTCGGTCCCTCTGCCCTAGGGCTCCCACAAAGGGGCAACCTCATCCTCCTTCCAGGAGCTCCCTCCAGGTCCGGTGACCCCAGCTTGGGTCAAGAGACCATCACCCAACTCCAGCTCATCCAGGGTCTCCTCTGCAACCAAAAGCCAGCCCTTCCCTTATGTCCCCGTAGGAAGAACCCAGGCCCAGAAAAGTCACCAGGATGTGAAGCCTGGCCCCAGTCAGCCCACAAACACTCCAGCTCCCCAAGAACCTCCAGCCACAAACCCCAACCTTCCCCTTCACAAGGCCCCAGTCCTCCGTACCTGCCAGGAGCCACAGTCCCTCCAGGAAGGCCCACAGAGCCTGCAGCCCCATCGCATTCCCCCAGACCGGCTGAGGGTGGTAGACAGGCACTGAGGCTGGAGGCAGAGCTGCCCGCCTGGCCTAACTGCCTCCTTCAGAGCTGACTCAGGAATGCCAGGCACTGCTACCCCCACACTCAGCGTGGCCCACAGGGAGGATGGGCAAGGAGCCGAGCCCTGTAGCCAGGTGCCCCTCCCTGACCTGACCTCAGAGATCTGCCCTCCCTATCACCCCTCAGCTGAGCCTCAACCAGGAGAGAGGAGCCAGGTTCCTGCTGACTTGGGACAACCTGGGAGATGACACACCTTCTCTAAACCTCCATCGCCTCACCTGTAAGATAGGGTTTTAAACCCCTATTTCATAAGAGCTGTGTCAAGGAAGAAAAAACACACAGCTCACACTTTTCAGAGGCCAGGCTTGTAGGGTGGGGCTACTGTGTGCCAGGTGCCCACAAGGCCATAACTCCTGGGGCAGGACTCAAGGAACCTTGGCCCATGGGGTCAGGCTTTCAGGCCCTCCAGGGATGTTGGCATACTGGGACACTATACCCTCAGGTGTGTGAGGGTAGGAGAGATGGTGGTGAACACCACCTCCTTCCCCAGGCAGAGGAGTCTGTGCCCAGGAGCCAGCCAGGGAAAGGAGGCAGTGTGCCTGAGCAGGAATGCGGGCGGGCGTGGGGGAGGCATCACAGGAATTCCAGAGGGAGCAGGGATACTCGGTGCGTGTGTGTGTAGTCTCTTTGGGTCACTAGTGTCCTGTGTCTCAGCATCTGCATGTTCCCAAGGCAAAGAGAGACTTCCTGCACCCCTAACTCCTGCCCACCAGGCCCTAGCTCCCTAAAGGTCATGCTTATCCTTTCCTCCTCTGTCCTCCACTGTCCCCGTCCTCCCCACAGACCCCAGCCAAGGCCCAGCCCCTTGATGTCGGGTGTCTAAAGTCCGCTCTGTCCTCACTCCACGCAGCCCCAGCCTGCCATGACCCCAGCTGTCAGCATTACATGCCTGACCCCCAGTCTCTGGCTCAGCCCTCGGAGCCCCCGTCTCTTCCCAGCCCTGTTCCATGGACACTCCAGAGACATTTAAACTCAGTGTGTACAAGATGGAACTCATGGTCCTCCACTCAGTGTCACCCAGGGCAGAAACTCAGCATCATCCCTGACACCTCCCACTCACATGTGAGGACTATGGGGCATCCCTCCTAAGTATTTCTGAAATTCTCCAGTCCCCTCTGATCCCACATCCAAAGCAATTCCCTGTTCAGTCACCCTCAGCTGTCACCTGGGCCACCACACCCCCCTTCTCCCTGATCTCCTTGTCCCTATCAACCCACACATCAGACAGAAGGAACCTTCTCACCCCAGGCCCACTACTCGCCCTCATTTGCCCTGTCTAGGTGCCCACCCCACCCAGGCACCTGCGTAGCCATCCTGGCAGTGACACTGGAAGCGGCTGGGCAGGTCCTGGCAGTGACCTCCGTTGAGGCATGGCTGTGAGGCACACTCATCCACGTCCACACTGCAGTCGTCCCCTGTACGTGTAAGAGGCCCAGCTGTGGCTCTCACCTCCACCTGCGCCCTCAGAGCCAGATTAGAGCTGGAAGGATCCATTTTATAGCTAGGGAGACTGAGGCCCAGAGACAGGCGCCGACTCAGGCAGAGCCAAGCCTCGAGCCCACTAGGGATCCCTCCGAGTGCACCTGGACACTGGTTACCACTTGCCCAGCAGGAGGCTCACCCGCAAAGCCAGGAGGGCAGTGGCACAGGAAGCCGGCGGCATGGTGGAAGCTGAAGGCTCCGGGGAAGGTGGCGGGGACTCCTCCATAGAGGGCAGGGTTGGAGCGCTGCAGGCACTGGCCCCCGTGCTGGCAGGGGCCTGCCGCACACTCGTCTATGTCCACCTCGCATCGATTGCCGCTATAGCCTGGGGGTGCACATATCGGGGCGTCAGGTCACACGGGGTTGCTAGGCAGCATCTTTCCGCTGTCACCAGGCCAGCCCAGGGCCAAGCAGGGGTGACAGCTCGCAATATAGTCATCAACGGTGAGGAAGGGACGCACTCAGGGGTTGGGAATGACAGTCGCAGCCTTGGGCAGCAGCAGGTTACTATTATTACCAGCATTACTGAGCCCTTCGCAGGTGCCAGGCCCTGTGCCAAGTGCTTCATGGGCATCACCCCTTCGCTCTCCTCTCAGCACCCTAGGAGCAGGCGCTGTTATCAGCCCTATTTTGCAGATCAGGAAACTGAGGCTCCTACAGGTTGCAGGCAGACGGACACCACACACGCGCGCGCGCACACACACACACACCCCTGCCTTGCTGTCCCCGGCTGCGCACGCGCACGTACACACCTGGCCAGCAGAGGCAGCTGAAGCTCCCAAGGCCCTCGAGGCAGGTCGCGTTGTGCGCGCAGGGCGCCGACGCGCACTCCAGCACCTCCTGCTGGCAGCGCTCGCCCTCGTAGCCGGTGTCTGCGCAGTCGCACCGGAACCTGGGGTGGGCGCGCGACCGGGCTGAGCACGCGCCCGCCCGCCTGGCACTCCACCCCCGCCTTAAGCACCCGGCTCCCGGCAGCTCGCTCACCCATTGACCAGGTCGTGGCACGTGCCCCCGTGTGCGCACGGCTGGCTCTGGCACTCGTCGAGGTCCAGCTGGCAGTGGGCACCCTCGTAGCCCGGTGCGCACTTGCAGCTGTAGGAGCCCACTTGGTCCTGGCACGTGCCCCCGTGCAGGCAGGGCGCAGAGGCGCACTCGTCCACCTCGGCCTCACAGGTCACGCCTAGACAGGGTCCGGGACACAGAGACCGCGAGATGGACACCAGAAGAGGGGGAAAAAGGCCGAGTTATGCGGGTCCCAATTGGCTCCAGTGTGTGAAAGAGCGAGCAGAGAGCCTCTAGTCTAAAGATTCGAGACTTGTGGGTTCATGGGTGGGAAGAACAAGACTACATCCCCACCCTCGTGGAATTCACAGCAACCTACTCCAGGAGACAGGGATTTGGTTAATGACGGCATAAATGAAGAGAGTTGTTTAAATTGCTAACTCAACAAGGGGAAGAACTGGATCCTGTGGAAAGAAGAGCTGGGATCTTGACTGATCGGGCTTTTGAAGGACTGGGTTAGGGGGCTGTGACAAACAGTTACATTTCAAAGACTATGGCACTGGTCAAGTCCTGCCTGGGGCAGGGTTTCTCGGAGGGTCTGGCACAAAGGGAACAGGGCTGTGGGGGCTAGGAACCAGACTCTGGGCTCATCCTGAAAGTTTTAAGCAGGTGAGTAATGTAATCCTACTTATATGTTAGAAATCCCTCAGGGAAGAGGAATATTGCAAAAACTGTGAGTGGGAGATGCTGGAATAGGGAAGCAGCCTCTGCTGGGTTTCCTGCACTGCCTTGTTTTTTCGTTTGTTTGTTTGTTTGGGGGTTTTTTGAGAGAGAGTCTCTCTGTGTTGCCCTCAGTAGCGTGCTGTGATGTCACAGCTCACAGCAACCTCAAACTCTTAGGCTTAAGTGATTCTCTTGCCTCAGCCTCCTGAGTAGCTGGAACTCCTGAGTAGCCTGCCACAACGCCTGACGATTTGGGGGGCGCAGTTGTCATTGCTGTTTAGCAGACCCGGCTGGGCTCAAACCTGCCAGCTTTGGTGTATGTGGCTGGTGCCCTACTCACTGAGCTATGGGTTCCAAGCCACTGCCTTGTTTTAAAACTGAGGAGTCCCTATGAACCCTCATAGACCTGCTCAAACCAAGAAGGTTGGGTGGCCTTCCCGGAGTGGGATGGAGATGAAGCAAGTTAGAGAGTCTCAGGGTTTGGAGATGTACTGCCCAAGGTCATCCTGGAACTCACATGTCATGGGAGACTCCAAAGGGCCCTGCCCCTGCCCCCTAAGCAGGTTTGGTCCTAGGGGGCCCCCCCGCTGACCCCAGCTGGACCCGTCCCCCTTCCTGACACAGTGAGCACAAAACATGGCCCCACCTTCCTCTCACCCCAGCCCACTCCCACCCTTTGTGCCAGGGGGAGCCAGGGCCAGGCTGCAGGAATCCCAACCTCCCCCGACAGGCTGGGAATGGGAGGAGGAGAGAAATGAGTCACAGCAGACACTGCCCCCACTCACATTCACAGTTCACCCAAAAGAGTTACCCGAAGCGTCTGAGCACACACAGCCTTCTGCGTATGTTTCTCACGACTGCATTCAGAGAGTGCAGACACCCCCCGGCACAGACTGGCAGACAGAGGTCTTTTAGCAATGTAGAACTAAACTCCAAACTGAGAGACACACAGACAGACATGACCCACACTCACACATACACAACTAATACATCCAAACACTGACACAAGAAGAAAGGTGCATGGAACCCATTTCCAAAATCCATGGTCATTCTCTTCACTGTATGCCCCCCCGGGAACACAGCCCCCCGCCAGTCTGTACCCCTTGCTTCAGGTACAGCAATGGGGAATTCAGGATTGAAGTAGAATCCAGAGTGTCTACACTGCAGACTGCAGGCCTGTCCCCAGCTGCACCTTCCTTCCCAACTTCTGGCCACTAGAGGAAGTTGCTCCAGGATGCTCCTGCCTCCGTGTGGGTGGGACTGGGACAGGCCATGTTCTGGAGGAGGGAGCTAACTGGCAATCAGCTCCAGTCACTTCTGAGTACTTGTGTATGTGTTATCCTGCTGCAAACAGCAGAGATCCCTGGGGGCACATCTACATCACCATTTGAACAAAACCCGAATATCTCTGTGCTGGAACTTTGGGGGCTACTCAGAGGAGAGGGTCCGCATTACATGCCAAACCACACCAAGGGTGTTTATAATCCAGGACCATCAGGTGACACAGGCACTGTCTACCTGACAGCTTGACACAGGTCTGGAGTGAGTAAATGCTAAAAAGACTGTCTGGGGTAGCTCATTAAAGCCACGCCAGGCATGTCTGCACTGCCAGACACGCCTGAGGGGTGTCTCCACCCCCAGAGCCAAACAGCTCTGTAGAGGGGACTGAAATAACGTTTGTGGAGTAGGCACTGAGCCAGTGCTGCACATACACACACTCTCGTCCAGAACTGCCAGGTTAGGCCAAGCAGCGTCAATTCTGCCGGAAGACCAAGAGTGCACATACCTGTGAGCTGCCAGGATGCCTGGGGGTGTTTCTATACCAAAGTCAAAGCTGAATCCAACATGCGAACTCTGAGCTGCTAATGGGGTTGACATTACAGACCTCCTCCCAGGGTGGCACGGGCCATTACCTGCATAGCCGAGGGGGCAGAGGCACTCATAGCGATCAGCCAGGTTGCGGCAGGTGGCCCCATGGTGGCAGGGCCGGGATGCACACTCATTGATGTCCAGCTCACAGTGTGGGCCCTGGAAACCGGGCACACAGTAGCAGCGGAAGCCATTGGGATCTGAACCCTGCGGCACACACAGGGCACCATGGTAGCATGGCTGGCTGTCACAGCCCTGAGGCTCCACGGGCCCACAGGTGTAGCCACCACTGTCAGTAGCCTGGCACTGGGTCCCTGGAGCACATGAGTCTGAGGCACAGGAACTCAGGGACTCTGGAGGCTCTGTCCCTGCTGAAAGAAAAAACGGGCTGAACAGGGTAGGCAGGAGCCACCAGGACATTCCCCTCCCCATAGTCTCAGGCCTGAGCCCTGAGCCTGGAAGCAACTTGAGTCTGTTCATACGCAGGATAGACAGAGAGTCGGCGGGGTCTGCAAGTCGGGTCCCAAGAAACTGCACTGGAAATGGACCAGTTTTAAGAGCATCTACACAGCAGAGAAATAGGACCAGGGGTGGGTGACCTCTGGGCAGGAGTCACAGGCAGGCGCAGTGAGTGCCCCCAACAGCCTCACCGCATCCCTGCAGCACCCCTCTGAGGTGGGGACAGTCATGCCCATGGCCAAGAGACCACATGAAGCCTCAAGGAAAGTGGAGACTCTCTTGTGGACGTCACGGAGAATTGGCACTGGCTAGGACAGGCTTCAAGGTGGGTAAGGGCTGGTACAGCCCCACTTGGGGAGGGATCTCCCCTTCTGCAAGCCTCATGCCTCACAGGAGGCCTAGGACAGGGATAGAGGAAGCCCGAAGGAGGGGAAGGGCAGACTCAACCACTCCTCCTCCTGGGGGTCTGGTAACTCCATCCCTGCATGAAACTAGAGATGGGCCCCCGACCTCAGACCTCAACCCCAGGAGGACTGATGGCCGACTTCAAAGGTTCAACCCCTCTCACTCCCACCCCTTTTCTTCCTCCCCCACTGCTGGCCTGGGAACTTCTAGAGGATCCCTGACCCTCATTTCATCCCCCATAAGCCAAGGACAGCCTGGCTGAGGCCACATGGTAAGAGCATGTTAACCTGCTCACTCAACACCTGCCTGGGCCACTGAGGTGCTGCCACCACTCCCCCCAACTCCCTGGTTAGAGGGTGACTGAGGGATGTGGAAGCCTATCCCAGAGATTCTGGCTACCCCTGTCCTTCCCTCCTCCCTTCCTGAGAACCTTGTCACCAGAATGCCTAGGCCAGAACTCCAGTTTTGACATGAAACAGCCCTGGGTTCAAACTCCAGCTCAGAAAATTGCTACCTGTAAGACACTGGGCAAATCATTTTCCCTGCTGGGATGATAATAGCACATCTTTACAGAATGCTGAAGGATGTAAAGCCTCAGGTCCACAAGGAAGTATTCACTGGTGGGGGACTCAGTCAGTGATGGGGGAGGGGAACCCGGAGGGGGAGGCACACCGCCCCTCCCACTTCTCACCCCCATCCTGCACCTGGAACTCCGAGGGGTACTCTCCCCCACCCAAGTTGTCATCCAGACACTAACCAGGCCCCAGAACAGCTCAGGTCCTGCACCTTCCCCTCCCCCACTCTGGCAGAGACCCCCAGATAAGGCTGGCAGCCTCTCAGGCGTCATCCACATTCCACCAGGCGGGCTGTCCACTGGCTTGACCCCACCCCTTGAGCTCCCTCAGGAAAAGAGCCCAAGTCTGGGGCATCAGGCAGACCCTGGGCCATATCCTGGGTGCAAACAGCGCTCACCTCCTGAGGGCATTATGAGCAGCCACCAGAGGAATGTGTGTGAAGCCCTGGCACCCAGTGAGCCCTCAGTGAGAGGCTGTGCACCCAGCACACACCTGGAGGACAGCAATCATAGCCCCCATTGTGAAGGGCTGTGCCACCAGGCCCCTCATCTGGGTGGCAAATGGGACCCACACCCAATCTGGAGCTTCACCCCCAGGTCAGAGCCCTCCATTTCAGAACAGTGGGGACTAGCTGGGGATGTAGCATCTGGTTGGGGAGTTGGGGAGAAACTGCATCCTAGTCTGCCCACGTTGGAGGTCTTCCCCGGGGCTGTGGAAGCAGCAGATGGGCTGTTACTCTAAATGACAAGAGTCCAACCCCACACGAGGAAGGAGTTTCTCCTATTAGAGTCAGCCAGGGAAGGAGGGAGCTGCCCGTCCTGGGAGGCATGCAACTGTGCTAAGGGCCTGCCTGTGGGAGACAACCATGTTTCTTGTGTAATTTTGATTAATCTTTGTATTCACCTTGTGAGGCGGATGGTGCTACTACTCCTTTTCACAGTTGAAGGAGGTGAGGCTCAGAGATGAGGCAGCCTCACAGTCCCATGGCTGCCTTCCCCCATGAGGGGCTGGAATCCAAACTCAGTGCTCACCACTCCAGAGCCTGCACTCCAGGGTTTCCAGAATCACTGGGCCCGTATTAAGAATACAGATTCCTGGGCAGCGCCTGTGGCTCAAGGAGCGGGGCATCAGCCCCATATAATGGGGGTGGCGGGTTCAAGCCCAGCCCTGGCCAAAACTGCAAAAAAAAAAAAAAAAAAAAGTACAGATTCCTTGCCCAGGAGCAGTGGCTCATGCCTCTAATCCTAGAACTCTGGGAGGCCAAGGTGAGTGGATCACCTGAGGAGTTCAAGACCAGACTGAGCAAGAGCAAGACCCCATCTCGACTGAAAATGGGAAAACACTAGCCATGTTTTGGCAGGCACCTGTAGTCTCAGCTTCTCGGGAGGCTGAGCCCAAGAGTTTGAGGTTGCTGTGAGTTATAATGCCACAGTACGCTACCCAAGGCAACAGAGTAAGACTCTGCCTCAAAACAAAACAAAACAAAAAGATTCCTGAGGCCCATTCCAGACCTCGAATGCAAAACCATTGGGCCCAGGAATCTGCATTGCAGCCCCTCCCTGGGGATTCCTTTACTCCTTGAGGTGTGGGAACCACTGACCTCAGGTTGTCTCTGTCTTCCAGGAGTGACCCCAGGCGCAGGGCTAGCCCAGGGCAGACACGGAGAGGCAAGGAGGGGCGGGGTGTGGAGGGCTGTGCCCAGCTAGGCTGGAGGGTGGGGCCTGTTGCCAGGGCAACGAGGGGCCTGTGCTTATCTTTACAAATCCCTCCTGACCTCTCAGACTGCCTGGGCTGACCTGGCAGGGGAGGGATTAACAGATACCCGCCCCACCCCTTCAACCTGCTACCCTGCCATGGGGAGGACAGGAGGACAGCAGCCATTTAATGAGTGTGTACTGTGCGCTCAGGTCTGGGCAACTATTGTTATGTTGTTATATTTGAGTCAAACTAGAACAGGTGGATGCTGTGGAAAAAAATTCTATTTTTTTCAACTCTAAGACATCAATAAGCTTGCCTAGGTTGAAACAAAGAATCAGATTGTCTCTCCATTTCTGCAAAGTCCACATCTCCAAATCCCTGTGAAATTTCCACTTCGCAAACCCTAAATTGCCACCCATGTATTGTCATTTTAGTAGGTTCCAGCTGCTGCACCCAGGCACCTGGAAGGTTCCACGGTCTGTCCAGAACCCAGCTGTGAGCAGTCCCACTGAGCTTCAGGGGTCACAGGTGCTCAGTAATACTCCTACTTTATGGGCACTTATAACAGGTCTAATTTTAACTGCCCGTCGAGGAGAAGTGTTTTACTGAGATGGATTTGAGTTAGCTTCCTCTCTTGACAAGGCAAGAGAGAGGATATTTCTAAGAAGTGACCTAAGATCTCATAAGGTGTGGGAGCTTCTAGCAGAGGGGGAAAAACTGCTCATCTACTATCACTGGACCACAAGGGAATGGCTGAATAACAGAAAAGGACAGCACATAGATGTTTACAAACACCAACTCAGAGACATCAGGAAAGGGTGAAATTGCCCTCTTGGCAGGAAAGTTTAGAATACCTTTTTTCGGAAATGTCTACCCCGAGGATAGAAGGCATAATATTGACAAGAGTAATTGCAACAGGGCAGTGCCTGTAGCTTAGTGAGTAGGGCGCCGGCCCCATATACCAAGGGTGGCGGGTTCAAACCCGGCCCCAGTCAAACTGCAACCAAAAACAAAATAGCCGGGCATTGTGGCGGGCGCCTGTGGTCCCAGCTACTCGGGACGTTGAAGCAAGAGAATCACCTAAGCCCAGGAGCTGGAGGTTGCTGTGAGCTGTGATGCCACAGCACTCTACTGATTCCTGGGCAGCACCTGTGGCTCAAAGAGGCCCCCTATACCAGACACAGTGAGATTCTGTCTCTAAAAAAAAAAAAAAGAAGAAAAAGAAAAGAGTAATTGCAACAATAGCTTTCGCAGACTGAGTGCCTGCCCTGTGCCTGGCACTGGCATATCCCAGTGTTTCCAAATTGTGATCTCTTGAGCTCAGCAGCCAGAAGGTACCAGTGAGGGTGAGACAAAGCAAGTGAGATTCTGGACCTGCCACCTGAACAGACCACTTTTCACTATTTTTCTATTAACTATCCATGGGCTTCCATCTAAAATTTCATGTGATAGCCGGGTGTTGTGGCAGGTGCCTGTGGTACTAGCTACTTGGGAGGCTGAGGCAAGAGAATTGCCTAAGCGCAGGAGTTGGAGGTTGCTGTGAGCTGTGTGACACCACAGCACTCTACCGAGGGCGACAAAGTGAGACTCTGTCTCTACAAAAAAAAAAAAAAAAAAAAAAAAAAAAATTCATGTGAAATTGGGGGTTGCATGTCAAAAGCTAAGTTGGAGAACCTGTGTTATTTCATGGAATTCTTTTTCTTTTCTTTTTTATTTTTTTTTGAGACAGGGTCTCACTTTGTCACCCTTGGTAGAATACAGTGACATCATAGCTCACAGGAACCTCAACTCTAGGGCTCAAAGCCATTCTCTTGCCTCAACCTCCCTGGTAGCTAAACTACAGGTGCCCACCACGCCTGGCAACTTTTTAGAGACAGGGTCTCACTTTGTGAGACCTCAAACTCCTGAGCTTAGGCGATCCACCCAAGTCACCCTCCCAGAGTGCTGGGATTATAGGCATGAGCCACCACACCCAGCCTATTTAATGGAATTCTTATACCAGCCTCAGAGTGAGCCAGGTTTTCCCCATTTTACAGAGGCCCAGAGAAGAGACATGACTTTACATGGACTGTGAAATCCCAGCCCTGCAGTGCACTAGTTCTGTGTCTCTGGGCAAGTTACCAACCCTCTCTGGGCCTTGTTGACCTCTCTAAATTGAGGATATCAGAGCTGACCATATAAACTGATCTTACACATTCATCGATAAATGTTTACTTGAGACCAACACCAACTATCCCAAGGATGCTGAAGTTGGGGCAAATGTGTGTGGCTTCCTGCTTGATCCCTGCCTCTGTCCTGCAGGCCCCCTACCCCCTTCTGGTTGGGGAAGGGGCCAGATTTGGGGACTAAACTCACTATCCCTTTGTCTGCTGGGCTCCCTGGGTGTTCAGGGAAGAGAAGGGGGTGGATATGAGCCCAACGTGCCCCATTGTACTCCAAGATGCTTGGTGCTCACCATGGCAACCAGCTGGCCTTTGTGGCAAATTGGGCCCAGGATGGAGGGGCCCAGCTCAGGGCCTGGCAGGGGTGGGCAGTAGAGCCAGGGGCCCAGGCCCTTCAGAAACCTTCACCCCCTCTGGGATGGAAATTGGTTTTCAAGTGACACAATCCCCAGCCCCTCCCCTCCTGGCAGGCAGGCCTTGGATACTGTTGTCCAGAAATGGTCATGCCCACAGTGCCCCCCCAGCTGTGGGTGGGGATCTCCAGCCCTGGGGCTTCTGCAACTGCAGGGGGAAGGCTGCCCCTGGGAACCCCAGCAGGGCAGTGTGGGGTGTGTATGTCACAGTGTACTCTCCCTTCTGCAGCATGGGCCCATGTCGTGCCCCCTCCGCCTCAAGGTTCACGTGAATGTACATTTGAGTGTGAAAGCACATGTCGATATAAGCATGTTGGTGTGTGCACACACATGCCGTGTATGAGTAGATGTGTGGGTATACACACATGAGCCAGTGGGTCTACCAGTGCCCGTGGACACCTGTTCATGTGGTGGTGTGTGCCCTTGTACATGCCGCACAGCTGTGCAGTGTGTGGGTGTATGCACATGTGTGTGCATTGCTGGGTAGGGGACAGAAAGATCCACAGACAGGTTTTCACCCCCTTTGTGTGCAGACAGCAGCCCCTAGCTCCTCTCTTGAGCCTGTATCGCTTAGGGAGAGGCCAGCTCACAGTCCCCATGCCTCCCTGAGCTGTGGTTTCCTTCACCATAAAATGGGGTCCTCATCCTCCCTGGATCAGAGGAATAGGAAATGAAAGCCTCATGAGCACAAGACCCATGAGAGGCCCCAGGAAAGCTCCAGGGAGGGGATTGGAGAGGTGTGACCCCCCAGTCACCCTGCAGTCTTTGGAGCTCTGAGGTTGGCGCTCCCCCAGTCACAGGGGAGCCAGGCCCTCCCTAGCTCCCATCTCCAGCCAGTGGGGGTGGGGGTAGGGGACTTCCCAGGCTTGGCCCGTAGCTATAGTGACCAAGACCAAGCATCCATAGACTCCCCAGCAGGAATTCCAGGCGGCTCCCCCGGTTTGTTTGAATCCACTTGGACAAAAGCAAAGATGTCTTGGTGAACATGATCTAGCCTCAGGGAGCCCTTTCCACCTGGTCTGGGAATGCCGGGGAGGGGGCAGCAGGGGACACACACCTGTTCCCAAATCCCCAGCACCGCTCTCCCCAGAGCAGGCAGGGCTACCCCACAAATGGAGGGGTGCAGACGGATGCCAAGCTCCCCTGGATCTCTCCTCCCTACTCCACTGGGCTGGGGTCTGCAGCCCCCACCCCTGCCTCCTGTGGAGATCAAACACCCACTTAAACTACCCTCACAACTCCAACTCGTGCTGGGACACAACTCCCACACTCAAACACCTCAGACACAGCTCACAGCTCACCCTGGACAGCTCACCCACCTGACATCTTTTACATGCCCACCATCTTGCACCCCATGACCCCATACCAGAACAGACTCTGGGGGATACTCATGCCACCTGCAACTCCCCAAACTCAGCCCCTCACACCACAGAACTCCCCGCACCAGGACACACAGCATTTCCCAAGATGCACACCGCAACCCTCACCCAAATCAGCTCCCCCTACCAAACAGCCTGGGCCTCACCACCACCCACCAAGCCCCCAATACACAGCAGCCGCCTCATCCCAGAGCACACTCACCTGCTCAGAGCCCCACAGAATCACAGTGGCCCACAGCCATGCACCCTCTGTACCACAGTCCAGCCTGGCACCCACGCGGACTGGCCCACCCTCAGCCCAGCAGCCCAAGGCCTGGGCTGTCTGCCTTGGGGGGGCAGATCCTCCCCTGGATCCTCCCAAGGCTTGGGTCCCAACTCACCAGCTAGGAGGGCAAGGGCTGGGGTTCCCAGCAGCAGCAGCAGGACAGGGGCTGGGGCCCTAGGGGCCCGGGTCCCAGGCCTGGCCAGCGCCATGGCAGCCTGCTCTGCTTACTGCTGTGGGAACAGGCGGGCTGGCTCCACACCCGCCTCGTCCCTCCAACCAGCACTAATGCCATGGACAGAGGCCCGGCCCTCCCTCCCCTCCCCTCCCCTCCCCTCCCTTCCCCTTCCCACCGCCTCCTCCCACCCGGCCTCCCAGGCTGCTTCACCTCAGGCTTGAGGGAGGGTCTGACCCGCCAGGCTTTCCAGACGTCAGTCCCAGTAGCCAGGCCTCAAGGCGCCCACCGCTCTCTCCCCGACCCCTCCCCCAGCTTCAGCCTACTTGGAGAAATCTCTGTCCTGAGGCACTGTTAAGGATTCGTTTCTCCCAGGTGAGGCCAGCTGCTCCCAGCCTTCAGCCCTCCCTACCCTCAGGTCTCTCTACCCCCTCATCTCCCCAGCCCAGGCCTGCACATCCAGCAGAACCCCCACCCCCACCCCAGCCCCTGTCTCTGTTGTCCAGGTCTCTGCTTGCACCCCAGCCTGATGTTTCCCAGGGCTCCCCATCTTCTCCAAAGCACCCCTCATTCAACCTCAACCCCCCTGGACAACTCCCACCATTGTCCTTAGGATAGGATTTAGGCCCCCTCAGCCCTGTACTGAGGCCCCCCAATTCCCCTCATGACCCACTAACCAGCCTTTTCTGTCTCTGTTTGACTTTGATCTTTGCCTCTGCTGTTTGTAACCCCATGAACCTCATTGCGATCTGAGGCAGCCCGTTCTGCAGTTTTTGGCCGGGGCTGGGTTTGAACCCGCCACCTGCGGTATATAGGCCCGGCACCCTCTCTTTTGAACCACAGGCGCCACCCCAGCCCGTTCTACAGAACAGCAGCTCTAAGCTCTCTCCCACCCTGGCCTAGAAGTCCCTCTTATTGTCTAGCCTTATAGTCTCCTGCTGCACTCAGTGTTTGCTTGTTCCAGGTTGGCCTCTAGGCTGAGGGGGAGAATGTTTGAGTGGAGAGGAGCTCTTCAGGGAGACCTGCACCCAGGAATCCAGGTCATCTCAAAGACACTACAATGAAAAACAACAGTCCAGGGTGGTGCCTGTGGCTCAAGGAGTAGGGTGCTGACTTCATATACCGGAAGTGGCGGGTTCAAACCTGGCCCTGGCCAAAAACTCCAAAAAAAAAAAAAAGAAGAAGCAAATAAAAAAAAAACCCAGTCCATTCTTTTACTGCCCTTAGCTTCAGTACAGGGTGAATCCTCTTGCAGAAGGGACTTTCCTGAAATGAGCCACTGGCCCTGTCCAATGCATCCCTGTTTGTCCCAATTCAGTAACCATGAACTCAGCCCACGCAAGCCTGGGCTCTGGGATGTGTCTCTGACACCAGAGGACACAGTCTGAGAAATAGCAGCAGCCAGCAGGGGGGCTCCAAGCTAAAGGGATGCGCAGGGGACCGTGGAGAGGCAAGAGAGGGAGTTGTGGGTACCTGGTCCTCCCTCACAGGGGAAGTGCTGACAGCCCTGGGTCCCAAGGTGCTCTGAGAGGGAACCAAAGCCCTGGGTGGGCAGATTGCTTGTCCAAAATGCACCCCCTTCCCCACACTCGAGTCTTCTTCTCTCCAGGGTGGTGATTGATCCTTGATTTCTGGAACCCTCCTCCCTCCCAAATCCACCTTTAATTCCCTGCCTCTAGCTGCACACCAGGAGCCCACCACCACCGCGCGGAAGCCCCTCTCCGCTCCATGAGAAAGGCAGTCTCCACAGCTAAACAGATCTCGGGTTATGCCCAGCTCTGCCACTTGTTAGTCAAATGACTTTAGCGGATGATATTCTCTGATCCTCAGATTTCTCATCTGTAAAATGGGGTAATAACAGCTTGTGAGCTGAGGCGGCAGTGGGGGCTCACTTCACCACGCGTTCATATTCCCCAGAGATGCAAGCAGTCCCAAGGAGGAAAACAGGAGTACCGCGAGTTCCCCACAGGTCCCCAGGTGTCTGGATACACAGACACACACACCCCACCCTTTACCCTGTTTCGGTAGGTCACGGGGCCTCTGGGTCCATGCTCCAAACAAGCCCCGCCCCCCTCGCTGGTCCTGCAGCCGACACGCGCCACCTTGTGGCTAGACCTGGGAGTGTCCTGCAAGATCTGTAATGAACCGAGAAGGTGGAGGGGGCCCGCATGACCGGGAGGGGTAGGCCAGGAAGTCACTGGGCAGCAGGCTGGACCAAGCTTAGGCAGAAGACTTTCTTGGCCGCTCCCTGATGTGGGTCTGGAGAAAGCAGTAAGAGTGCGCCAGCCCCTCTGATATTATCTCTTGGGAGCGTGTCCGCTTCCCTCACCCTCCCCATCTGGAGGGTAAGGGGGTGGGAAGAGAAAGAAAATCTAACCTCAATTTACCCCTTCAACAACACAGCAGGCCAGCACTGGCCCCATATTATGGATGAGGAAACAGAGGCACAGAGAGATGAAGCCACCTGCTCAGGATGCTACAGCTTCAGTGCCTGGCAGGATTCACGCCAGGCTGACCTGACTCCAGCCTTCCCAGCTGGCCCTCTCTGCCTCCAGGTTGACTAATGGACCTGCCACATCCCTGGCTAGAGGCACCCAGTCCCAGGGCAGGATATGCCCACCAATGCCCCAGCCTGTAGGCAGATGGGGCAGTAAGCACAGTGGTTGGGAGCCCTTGCTCCGGCAAAAGGACCACCTGGGTTTGAATCTTGTTTCTGCACTGTGCCCTTCGACAAGCTTCTGTTGGTCTGTTCTTTTCTGAACCTTCTCCATCTGTAAATGAGGTCAATAATAGTATCTGCCTCAGAAAATTGTGCTTCCAGGGTCCAGTTGTGTGTGGGGGGAGGGTAATGACCAGAGGGGGACACCTTCAGATCATTCCAAGGTGACCCCTGCCCTGGATCCCCCCAGGTCCCGACTCCCTGCTCAGGGCCCTGCTGGTTATTCTGTTTGCCTCTGCTCCTCCCCGGACTCCTGCTTGCTCTTCTCCACCTTCTTGACACCCATGGACTGGCTCACGTTGCCTCCTAGCCCTCTGGCTTCCTGGAAGGGTGGGCCAGTGGGAGACACAGGCAGGAGATGGGAGGGTGGGAGGAGATAGAAGGGTCAGGGCATTTCTTCCCCTCTTTCTCCCTGCACTGGGTGTTGGGACAAGAGACTGGCTACAACTACATCTGGAAGCCCTTCCCATTGCTTTAGCTGTGGAGGCTCAAGTCACACTGTTCCCTCTGAGGCCAAGTCTGAGGCCACCTTCAGTCCTGACCTCATCAGGTCTGTCTGAGGCCTTCCCCACTGTCACCCTCTCCCTGTAGCTTCCCCTAGCCCTGCTCCCTGCTTTCCCTCCTACATCCCTGAGCTCACCTCTTTCCCTACAGAATGTTGGGGTGCACTGGGGGTCTGCTCCCAGCCCCCTGCCAGTATGGCCACACCCAGGCTTCAGTGACCAGCCCAGCTCTCATGGGCTCTCTATCAGTGGTTCTTAACCTTGTCTCAACTTCCCCTTCAAACAGATATCTTCTATCACCCCTTACTACACTGAGATGAAATGACATATATATGCATATAATTTCTAAAAGAAAATCAACTGAATGCCCTAAATGCTAGTGGTGAAGTACATAGATGCTGGTTCAAATCCTGGCTTCACCACTTCCCAGCTGTGTGACCTTGAGTAAGTCACTTAACCTCTCTGTGCCTCGATAAGTCCCTAATTTTAAAAAAGGGATAATGATAGCACCTTACTGCACAGACTTATTTTGAAAATTAAGTGAGTGGTTATTTGTAAAGCATTTAGAATTATGTTCTGTATATGTTAAGAGTTTAGTGTGAGTTTAATAAGTATATTAATTTAAGATAAAGAACGTAATTATTTTGAATCGTATATACTCTTGTTGACTATACTAGCAGACGTAATAAAATAATGAGGAGTTGGTACCTATCATAGAATCCCCTTGAATGTGACAGTGACACCCACAAGTGCAGACATATATGGAAAGCATCCTGTTGGTAGCACAAATCCCCCAAATATCTTTGCCATTAATTTCCAAATAATGTAATTCCCAAATGTATATATGTTTCCAAAATGGCGACAAATCTGAGTTAGTCTCCAAATAAGATAAAATGCAATCTTCTTTCAATTTACAAGGAAGTTGTATGTCTAGCAAATTCAGTGTATGTTAAAAACCATGCAAAAATGCTCTCTATTTACAAGCGAGGCAGACTTGGACTATAGATGTGGGCAATTACAAACAGATGTTTTCCTTCTGCACAAATGAATGACAGGAAATTCAAAAGTCAAACAGCACGTGGGACAGTTCTTTGTATTGTGTACTGTCCTAACCAACACAGGGTGTTCAGCATCCCAAGCCGCCAGAGGGATTTTTCCCAACCCCAAATTGTGTCTCTTGCCTGTTGACGCTCAATTACCCTCAGATCAAGTCTAAATTCCTGAGCCTGGTGCCCAGAGTTCTTCCTAATCCAGCTCCCTGCCCCTCAAACACAAATCAATACCCCCAGCTGCCACCACCCCCCCTGCCTTCTACTCTCAAGGGCTCAAGTTCAGAGTCTCTCCCTCTCCCCCAGTTATGCGCACGCACGTGCGCACATACACACACACACATTGGGCTGGTGGGGTTTTGCCACAAGTCCCCCTGGGACCTGCCTCCAGGGAATGCTCACCCTACCCCCACCTAATTGAATGCCCACCGACACCCTGCTAATCTTTTAAAGCTCATCTCCATCATCACCTTCCCTAAGACTCACATGCTGCCACTCCACCCCCAGGCTTGCCCAGGGCCTCTTCTAGGCTTCCCTCTGAGCCCCTGACACTGACCATACCCTGTTCTAGTTGCCAGTATAGACATCCATACTCATCCTAGGCAGGCCACATGATAGGCAATTAATACACTGATGAGAATCACTCAGCCCTCGCCCCTGGGAGCTCATGTCTAGGAGAAGAGACAGACCCATGATCAACACGAGGAGGTGCTGGCTCAGAACCTGGTGAGAGTCTCAAGGACAGAGAAGCCAGATGCCAGAAGGCAGTTTCCTAGAAGATGTAGGACCTTGGAGTATGAATAGGAGTTTTCCAGGTAGAGAAGAGGCAGCAGACATAGCTGAAAACTCACCATGGACAAAGGCGAGAGAGGAACTGCAGACAGTCAGTGTTACCTGAAGTCAGGATGTGAAGAGGGAGCGACTAGAAATGAGGCTGGTGGGTCAGCAGAGAAGGACAATGCAGAACTTGTAGGTGCCAAGGAGGTTGACCTCTGTCCTGGGGCCACCAAGGAGACAAAGAGGAGGTAATGACGTGGTCAGGTGTGCATGAGGCAGAATTCCCTATGGGAAGAGAGTACAGGAATAGTATTTCCCCTATTCCTCCAGAATAGGGGAAATAATCCAGGAAAAGGTCACGCGGTCTGTATCAGGACAGAGATGAGGTAGAGATCAGGAGTAGGAACAACAGAACTTGGTGTCCAGGGGACCGAGGAGGAGGAAAAGGCCTCCAGGGTCTCAGCTAGGTGAACCCCCTGTGTTGAGGGTGGGCTTGGTTCTCCCCCGCCTAAAGGCCAGGCTGTAGGTCCCTCCGGAGACACTAGAGGGCGCCCCAGGATAGGGCCAGGCCCCTCTCTCCCGCCAGCCTCCAGCTTCCACCCCCTCCGGCAGGCAGGCAGGACCCCACCCCACCGCTCCGACTAGGCTCTGCCCGAGCCTGGCCCAAGTCCAGCTGCTTCGCTGTCTCGGGGGCACCTCATCCTGGGGCCACGAGATTTGCAGGTGGGAGGAGCCTTCCTGGGTGGGGGCAGGTGGGAGGAAAGGTTGGAGCCTGCAGGCAGGAAGTACGGTTAGCCAGTCTCCCTCTAACGCTGTTCCTTTGGGGAGCGATTCACCCAAGGTCACATCACTGTCAGAGGCAAAGCCACTCCCAACCAGAACTGCTGCCCTTTGCGAGGCGGAACGGACCAGAGCACCCCGAGTCGGGCAGAACCGAAGAGAGCAAGCAGCCCTCCCAACCTCTTCCTGCCCCTTACTACAGAAGCCTGGGGGGTCCCATGACCTATCCCCCCAACACACCCTGGGACACCCTCTCTCCCCCCCTCCCCGCCCCAGGGCGTTCTGGGGCTGGGAGTAATGGTGGCTTGGGGGTGGGGCAGAGCCTGAGTGACTGCCGCATTCCAATGGCGCTCTGCACTTTCTGGAGATGCCCCCATTTCACTGGGAGGCTGAGGCCTTGGGGACAGGGCCTGACCTGAGCCACAGGGGGAATTGGGGCACAGCTAAGGTTTGAACTAATACTTCTCAATTCTAGCCCAGAACACTCCCCAGCAATGATTTCATCGAAGGCCTTTGGGGTTAAACTCAGTCTGTTTTGGGGTCATGGCTAGATGATACTGGGGTCAGGACTCAGGCTGGGGCCGAAGTCTGAGCTTAGTCTAATTCAAAGATCCAGGCTCAGTCTCTGCTAAGGGTCAGGGTTCTTGGAGCTGGAGCAAGGCGTCTGACCCTCTGCTCATGGGGTTTGGGACTTGCAACCACAGGAGCCAAAGCCGGACAGATGGCCATGCATTCATTCACACATTCATTCATTCACTCACCAGGTGTTTATTAAGTACTTCCTATGTGCTGGACAGCATGTGAGGTGCTGGGTACAAAGCAGAACCAGATTCCCTATCCTTGGAGCTTGCAGGCTAGCCAAAAAGCAAACAGAATTCTAGCCAAATCCCTGGGCGTCCTGAGGGAAGAGGATGAAGAGTTAGCCATAGGAAATGAATGGGGAGCCTGGGGACAGGGGAGTGGAAACAGCATTCTAGGCCCAGGGAGCGTCCCTGGGTACAGGCCTGGAAGCTGGTAGGGCCAAGGAATGGGATGGGGCAGTGTGACTGGAGTGCAGAGTGCAGGGGAGTGGCTCATGGTGGCTGGAGAGGAAGGGGCAGCGTTAGGGAGTCCAGACGCCACCAGAACCCAGAGCGTGGGGGAACTTCTGAGAACCCCTGCAGGACAGGAGTGGCTTGGCATTTGAGATCACTCCAGCAGGGAATGGCAGGATGACAATTTATGGAAAAGTGATTGGCATCTCTACTTTAGTCTAAATGGCACAATCTTTTAAAATTTTATGAAAACAAAAAATGAATAACAAATGCAGACACTGAAACAGGAAACATTTTTCCTATTAAATCTGATGGAAAGAGCAAGGCCAAACCCAAAATAATGCTGACAGGATTTCAATAACCTGTGACAAAACATGCACAGGATGCCAACTCTGCTCACTGAGAGCTGCCTCCTCAGTTGAGCCGAGCACTCCAGATTTGAGGCCCAGTTGAACAGCACAGCTCTCATTGCCCAGATAGGGAAACTGAGTCTTGCATGGGGGCAGGGACTGACCCAAGGTCCCATTGCAAAGTTGAAACTTGAACAAAGATGCCTGATTCCCAAGTTCCGACCTCTTTCTACAGACTCTGTGCAAGTCCACACACACCCCGTACACACACTTCACACACCACATACACTATACATACACACACCACATAATACACACACAGCACTCACCACACGTATGCCACACACCACACTCACATCATGCACACACACCCCCGCAGCATACGCATGCACATCATACCTACACACACCACATACATACATAGACAACACACATATACAATCCATCCATACACACATATACAATCCATATACACATACCACATACCATATATGTACATACCACACACCACACACCATCACACCATGTACACACATACCTCATACACAAACACAAACATACCACATGCCATACACATGTGTACACACATACCACACAAACAGACACACACCCACCCCCGCATCATGCAGCACACACCCTACATACAATGCAGATCACACCCACACATCACAAACCACACACAGGAAATGCTCCCCAAGCCCAGATATGCAAATATCTATATACATATTCAAATTCCACCAACACACACAGGCTGGCTCACACAGACATACACTTCCCTGGACAAAAGTATACATGCGTGCGTCCACACAACACC
The DNA here is from genome assembly GCA_963574655.1 of Perodicticus potto. NCBI lineage: Eukaryota > Metazoa > Chordata > Mammalia > Primates > Lorisidae > Perodicticus > Perodicticus potto. Next base: position 34,332 of record CAUYRH010037477.1, on the reverse strand, counting down.
CCCAGAGCACAACAAATTCACACTCATACGCACACAAGCTCATACACATGTATCTATCACGCCAAATCTAAATGCTCAGATATAAACAGACACCACACGGAACACACCCGCACACATGTACAGATACACACAATATACTCACAAGTTATAAAAATATCTTCAGTACACATCTACACACAGCAACAGACGCTCAGACCCCTGTGCAATCACAGACACAACCCCCCCACATACGTGTGTCCAGCATACCCTCCACACACGTGTGTGCAGCATCCCCACAGCCCTGGGAGTCTAACAGACTGCCAGTCTGGGCAAAATAGCCATATCCCCTTGCTCACACGCAGGCCGTGCTGGCGCCAAAGTCAGCACGGAGAGTCATGGAGACCTTGCCTCACCTCAGCAAGGGCCTGGAAATCTGAGTCGCAATGTGCTGCCTACTGTGGGAGGCCAAGGACACCTGCCCCATCAGAAGGGACAGGCAAGTGGCCAGGTAGCCCCTGCTCAGGTGCCCCACTGACCTCACCCAATAGGACTGTGTAAGTGCGTGTTCCAGTGTGTCCTTTATTGGGAAGCCAGGGGAGCTGTAGCAGGAGCAATGTGAAGACGAGAAGAGAAAGTCAATCTACTACATGGGTTTTGCCTGTCTGCTTTCCGTTCCCCCTCCTTCCTTCCCTGCCTCTCTCCCTCCCTCCCTTGGACCTGTTGTGAATCAAGCAAAACCAAGACACAGCGTCTTCCCCACAGGGGTAATGTCTGGGGTTGAGCTGTTACAATATACACTGTGCTCATTGCTAGAAGGTCTCCGAGAGACCTGGTCTCCACCTGGAGCTGTGGGACCTCAAGCAGTTCATGTCCTTCTCTGAACCTTAGTTTTCTCATCTGAGAAAGAGGGACCGTGATCTCCCTGACCTCCTGCTGGGTTTGTTATAAGAATCAAATGCCATGATGGATCTGGCAACACTTTGGGGATGAAGGGAAAACTTTAGTAAAATAAGAGCAGGTGTTTATTAGAAACCAGCTGTGGGCTGGGTCCATGGTGTGGGAGGGTGAATAGTGTGCAGGCCTTGGAGTTAGAGAGGCCTAGTTGGGTTCAAATCCCTGCTTTGCCAAGAATGGTTATCTGAGCTTGAGTAGGTTATTTGGTCTCTCTGAGCTTCTATTTTTTTCATCTGTAATACAGATATAATAATGCCCATTTTACATGAGTGCTGGAAGATAATGCATGTCAGGTAAGCTCTCAGCACAGCTTACAACAAAGTACATGCTCAGTTATTATCATTTATAAACTTTCATTTATTTGCTGAGCACTTCCTACGGAGCCAGGCATGATCCTAAGTGCTCTCCAAATTTTAACTCATTTAATCCTTTTAACAATTATATATTACCCCATTTTACAACTGAGGAAACTGTGGCACCAATAGGTCCAAACATTTATTCAAGGTCACACAAAAGATAAGAGGCAGAACTGGAATCAGAGTCCAGGTCGATGGGCCTCTCTAAACCCATCTATGAGACATGGAGTTCAAAGTCCCCCTCCCCTCTCCCCCGCAGCAGTCCCTGTTAAATAAATCATCCAGTAACGGTTTCTAATTCCCAGGCTTGGTTGCAAATGAATTATTCACACTGTAAGGCCTGCAAACCACTGGCTGGGCCTCATTACCCGAGAAGGCCCGCCCGCAAGATGCCGCTCCCTCCCCTGGGCACAGGTCCTGGTGGATGGGCCAGAGGCAGCCAGAGTTGCCAGGCCCTGCTCCAGGGCCATGCTCAGGGAACTGGCAGGAGGGGCTTCCCTTCCTCCGTTCCCAGGTTTTGCTTTCTAATAAGTTCACAGTCTGGTACTGCTGAGAGGTCATTAGTTCTGGACTCAGCCAGCCCTAGGTTTTAATCCTGACTCTATCCGGAACAGCTGTGTTACTTCAGGCAGTTGCCCTGCCCTCTCTGAGCTTATGGGGGTGGCTGAGTGGCTGGCCCACACAGTAAGGACAGAAGGTCCCACCTCAAACTTTCTCTTCTTCTATTTGTGGTCTGCGGCTTGTACTGCCCTGCTAGGCCCTGTGCTGAATGCTAAGACAAAGATCCTGTCCTGTGGGGACATCCGGTGTCTGACTAAAACCTCCATGTGAACCAGAGCCCTGGGGCTGGTTATAGAAGATACCAAGTGTTCCAGCCCCTCTCTTCACTGAGGCACAGTGCAACCACTGATGCCTCACCGGGCTATGCCCTGTGCTGGGGCAGCCCGTGGCCAGCACCTGGTCAGCATGTGGCTACAAAGGCCTGGCTCCCTGTCCCGCTGGAGCACCTCTAAAGGACCCTCAGCTCCAAGGATCCTCGTAGGGGCCTCAGTTGCAATCTCATTGTGGGTTAGTCTCCTTCTGCCCAGACAGCTTTTTTTTTTTTTTTTTTTTTTGAGACAGAGTCTCACTTTGTCACCTTGGATAGAGCACTATGGAGTCAGAGCTCACACCAACCTCAAACTCTTGGGCTCAAGAGGTCCTCTTGCTTCAGCCTACCAAGTAGCTGGGACCATAGGCACACCCTACCACGCCTCGCTAGGTTTTCTTTTGGGGGTAGAGACAGGGGGTCTCACTCTTGCTCAGGCTCAGGGTCTCCCAAGGCCATGCCCTGATAACTCTGCATGCAATCCCCCAGCTCAAAGTCTGTTTCCCGGAACCTAATCTAAGACATTTATCACAGGCAGAGCCCAATCCTGGCATTAAATGAGACTCAACCCAGTTCACCAACAGATTCCTAGGTCCTAGGCAGACTGAACCTCGGTACTGTTTACAGATTGAACCTAGTTTCTTCCCCAGTCCAAACTCAGATAGTGCCAGACTGAGCCCAGATCCAGACCAATCCCTGATTCAGACTGAGCCCAGGGTCCCATGAAAAGCAGAGGATCATATGAGAGAGAACAAAGAGATGACAAGTGAGAGATAGAAGCTGATTAGAATTTGGCTTAGACTGAGAACAAAACCAACCCAGTCGGCCAGGAAGTCAGAGTCACAGACTCTTAGTTCACAGAGAGGTCCTTTTTGAAAACACCTAAATGGTTCTCTAATTATGGGAAATACCAAAATCTGAACAAAGAATAACAAGAAAAGTCATAATAGCTGCCATTTCTCAAGCAGGGACTGTGTCCTGGGCACCAAGCCGTGGGATCTGCGTGACCCTGCTGCCTCCTCGGAACAGCCCCAGCCCCAGAGGCAGGCACTCCTCTCTCGGTCTCCCGGTTCCTATTGACCCCGTGCTCATCTCTTCAACCATTATAGTGGACATGGCACAGGAACAGAAAGGGGACACCACTTATCTGAGCTCACAGAGCCGAGACTGTCACCCTTAGAATTCCTGATCCTTGGTCTCCTGCCTTCTGCTTTTTATGTCCCCCCACCTCGCTGACGCCTCGTGTACACATCCACCTGCCCTGTGGGCAGCTGTGCAGTGAGCATCCTCGAGGTACGGGGTCCAGGCTGGGTGCTGGGGGATGGGATGGGGAGCCAGGGGGACAGCCTGCCCTTGCAGAGTGTTCAAGTTGGCAGGAGAGCCACATATTAAACAATCATCCCTACAAAAAATGAATGCATTTCCATGTGCTAAGTGCTGAGGGGAAGCGTCCTAGGATGTTATAAGTGGTGTAACAAGGACTATCTCCCTTGGGGGTGTTTTCTGGGCTCGAGGGAGCTGGTGGGCAGAAAACCTACAGACATGGACCCCGTGGGCTTGACCTTGGGGGACAGAGGCTATGAGAAAAGGGTGAAAAATGTCTCATAGGAGCCAACTGGCTAGCGAGGCTGCAGCCAGCCCACCTGGCCCCTCCAAGGGAATGGGGTCCTGGGGTCTTGGCTGCAGCAGGTCGGGGGAAGGCTTTTGAAAATCTACCCCTGGATTCACTTTGTGCGCCATCCCAGCTGGGGCCTGAAGCCTCCAAGAACTATATCAGAGCTTTAGGAGAAATAACTAGAGAGATTATTTCAGGAAGAGGGAACGGCATGAGCATACGGATGGAGGAGGGAAACAGTAGGCAGACCCAGGAAGGCAAAGCAAAGAGAGAAAAAGGAGGAGAAACTGGATCCTGGCCCTCCGGGATTTATGGCAACCTGGGAGACTCCGCTCTCTCTGTACACCAGTAACAAAACTGCTGTCCTGTAGAAAACTGTGGTCCTAGAAAAGGTCAAGTGTGATCTCATTGCCTCGTCACTAGATGTAGTAAGATTGATATTGCTAAGACCCATTTTATAGATGGAAAAACCAAGGTCAGGAGGGTGAACTCCGTTACCCAAGAGCACAGCATTAATAAGTAAGGGATCAGGGTACAACCCCACAGTGCCAGGCTCCACAGCCCCTGTCCTTCACACTCCCCTGTCGTACCCACAAAACAACCAGAGGAAATCTGGAAGTGATGGGCAAGGCCCATGCTGGCTTCACTGGTAGTCTTGACCGCCTCTGCTACTAAGCGGAGAGCTCACTTACCTCCGTCACTGCAGAGCCTTGCATGACATTAGGCATAGCATTGGTACTTAGGTGATATCATGAATAAATCATTGTCCTAAAAGCAGACACTTAAAATATACTCAGCATGTGCAGTGTCCACAGGTTGATACTGTGCTCTCCCCATTTCATAGATGAAGTAAGTGAGGTTCAGCTAGTAAGTAGCAAAACTTTACCAGACAGCAGGTAATAAATTAATTAACGCATTAATTAGTGAGTACATGACTGTAATGATACTAAATGTATGAGAAAAGGGGTGAGTGACTAGGTGGGAGGGCAAAGGTCAGGTGTAGGTCTTGGCAGGGTGGAGGAGAGGTAGAGTCCCTTCTTCCTCTGGTTGCCACCTCCTTCCACCTAAAAGGGACAGATCCCTCTCCTCTCCTCCCAGGGAGCCCAAGACTTCACCAGGCTGTTGCCTAGCAACAGTGCCCAGTCCCAGCCAGCCCCGCCCACTTCAGTCGCCAGGGCTGGGGCATGTAACCACTCCAAGGGCTGCCCCTAGCAGGAGGGAATAGGGCGTCCTGGGCTCCCAAGCTAGGGAGAAGGAGGTCAGAAACCTTGAGAGAGGCCCAGGCAGGCTCCAAGGTGGTGAGGAGAGACAGGGAGGAAGGCCGCATAGAGCAACCATTTATTCTGAAGGCTCCCTGCCTGGTATGGGGGAGGGAGCCAAGGGACAGCTCACACCAATACCATGGGGCCTTGAGTCTGACGTCTTTTGAGTAGATCTTGGAGGAGTCGCTTCCCCTCCTGAATCCGCTTCTTTGTCTGTAAAACAGGGACATAATGCCCACTCCCCAGGGAAGGGTGTGAAGATAGAACGGGAACAGGGAAGGCTTTGTACTAGGAGGGTACGGGCTATTTTTATAAGCAAGGAGTATGCGATCTATTTCTAGAGGAGACAGGATTTTGGTACAAAGGACTCTCTCCGTCCCCTCCAAGAGAGGACAGGATGATGTAGGGGCGGGGGAGCACTAGGCCTGGAGGGCTCTCTCAAGATAGAGGTGCCAGGGCCCAAGGCAGAGACAGGGCAGAGAATAGGAGTGGATTCCTGACTGGGGGAACATCCTGTGCAAAGGCCTGGAGGCATGCGATTGGAGTACATTTACCTAGGCTTAATAGCTACCATTTATTCACAGCCAGGTGTGTTTACAGCAGCTCTGTGAGTCTGGAATTAATGCTCCCATTTAAGGGGAAATGTTGGCTCAGAAAGTAAAGGGACTTGCTTGAGGTCACACAGCTGGTGAGTAGCAGAGCTAAGTCCAACTGACTCTTCCCTGAATAATGCGCTTTTGGGGGAGAAAGTGTTCAGTTGGGGAGAGTGAAGAGAGCCAGTGGCGGGAAAGGAGGCTTCAGAGTGTGCCAGAGCCTCCTCATGTGGTCCTTGAACCACAGCAGAGTCTGGACTGTGGGCAGAGGGTAACGGGGAGCCATTGGTGGTTTCTGAGCTGGAGAGAAATGACCCAGGCTGTCCCCCAGTGCTGTCCCAGGCCATCTGTCTCCACCTCCTACACTTGGTGCTCTCTGCATCCATCCACCCCACCCACCACCCCCGCTGCTTCTCAACCACACCGAGAAACCATGTGCGATGGTGGAAAATGTAAAAATATATATGCAACCGAAAAACAACATCAGGCTGACAGCACACGGCTATAAATACTCTGACGGGTGCGGAAACATTTCTCCAATCCTGCTTCCTGCTGCCTGAGGAGCGGAGGCATGGTGTTTGGCAGGTGGGGTGGGGGGACTCAGGAAGGGAAAAGGAAAAGGGACAACTATTTGTGGACCTACTTTGCTCCAAGCACTTTCCAAGCATTACATCACTAGGTCTTTGGAAGACTCTAGTGAATCACTACCGTTCTCCCCGTTTTATAGATAAGGAGACTGAAGCGCAGAGAAATAGGTCACCTGGCCAAAATCACACAGTTACACAGAAAGAGACCAGTGAAGCTGGACTTCCAGCAAGCTCTCCCTGGTGAGGGAGGCCAACCCTTCCATGGGCCAACTGTCAGGAAGAAGAGAAAGCCCACTTCAGGCTCTGGCTCTTTCCATCCGTGTCCATGGCCAGAAAGAGCTTGAGGCTTTCAGGTTCTCCTTCGCTTACACACCTTCCATGGCTCCCCTGTTGCCCTCCAGATAAAGAACAAAGCCCTCAGTGTGGTCTTCTAGGTCCTGTGACCGGGCTCTGCACACCACTAGAGCCCACCTCTTGCCATTGCCCCAGTTTCTGAGTCAGAGCCATGTTGACCTTCTCTCAGAACCTCTGCAGGGCTAAGTGCTCTCGGCCTCTGCACCTGCCGTTCCCTTTGTCAGACAAGCTGTTCCCCTCTAGTCACTTCTACTTACCCTTGGGCCTCAGCTCAAGTGCCAACTCTGCAGGGAAGACTCTCAGATCCTCCCATGAACCTGCTCTCAAGTGCTGTCCCTACTAGACCCACAGCACTCTTGTACTCATGCAGGTTGCCTTGGGCCGTCACTGGTGAGTCACAAAACCAGACCCGGTGGTGGGCCATGTGGCCACAGAGCGTCAGCTGCTCAGACAGGCCCACAAGGGCTCTCCTCACTGGCAAGAGGAAGAAGGCACCTCCTCCATGAGGACCCTGTGGCCGGCATTGGCAGACTGTGCACCATGGCCTCATGGCTGTCTAGAGACACACTGGAGGTGATGGGTGAAAAGGTCCTGAAGGGGAGCTGGCCTCAGGACTCTGGAAAGAGAAGGAAGGAAACAAGAGAAGGAGGAGGGAGGGAAGGGACTGCTGGGGCCCCTGCAGGAGCACCGGAAATAAGTTGGTGCCATCTCTCAGACCCTCCTGCTCCAGATCAGCCTCCACAGGTGTCTTGGCCCAGGTGCTCCTCTGGCCAATGTGGTTATTTGCTATTTTCAGGCCTGCCTTACAGACCACATTGCCTAAAAGAAATAGCATATTAGCCACTTATGCAATATTTAATTTTAATTTTCTAGTTGCTACTTTTTAAGAAAGCAAAAAGACACAGATGAAGTTAATTTCAATGTTTTACTTAATCAAATATACCCTGAATATTTATACATAAATCAAGACAAAGCAATTATTATTATTATTTTTTTTTTTGAGACAGAGTCTCACGTTGTCACCCTTGGTAGAATGCCATGGTATCATAGCTCACAGCAACCTCAAACTCTTGGGCTCAAGTGATTCTCTTGTCTTAGCCTCCCAAGTAACATTTCTATTGCATCTTTACATTTCCTGATTGTCTCCTTCATTTCCTTAAGCTCTGCAATATCCTTTCTATATTCTACCTATCTCTCATCTGACTTTTGGTTCAGTCTTTCCATTTTCACTTCCATTCCTCTTATTGTCTTTATCATCTGTATTTTAAATTCCCTTTCTGTCAGTTCCATTAATTCTTTATATAGGTGGAGTCTTCTACAGTAGCTGCCTCATAGTCCCTTGGGGGAGTTCCTCTATTTTGGTTTTTCATGTTGCCCGAATTTTTCTGTTGGTTCTTCCTTATGTGTTCTTTCTTCTTGTCCATCTCAGTGTCCTCCTTTTTCCTTCTCACTGCCTCTTTTGCTTCAGATTGCCTTGTCTCAGAGCTTAGGTCTTGAAGTGGCCTCAGCCTGAGCAAAGTCAAATTCTTCCTTGTGGCCAAATAAACAGAAGTCCTTGCTCTTGATGACAGTATGTTGCAAAGTGTCACTGGGACACCAGGTGGTGCTGTGGTTCTTTTAGAAGATGGAGAGAACAGCCAGCAACCTTGTCCTTATTCCAAACTTAGTTGTCTTCAGTGATCACCTGATTATTTCCTCAGCATTCAGACTGTGCCAAGTTGGGATCTAAAAGCTCATAAGAATCCTTCAGGGCAGGTCTAATAGTGACCCCTGACTCCAGTTCCTGTGGGGTACTGGAGTCCCTCAGCCTGTCCCAAGAGTGGAGTTCCAATCACAACATGTGTAATAAAGATGGCTGTGCTTTAGGCCCCTGCTAAGACCTTCTCATGACCTTCCCACAATGGTAGCCCCCGGGCTGCTGAGACCTTCTCAGTGTGGCTGCCTCTCCAGCCACCAAACCTATGTTAAATCCACTCCAACTGGCATTCAAATCTGGTTGCTGTATACTGTTTGAGTTTGCCCACTCTTCCAAGCTTTCCACTCAATGTGAAGCTTCCCCCAACAACTGAAAACTCCAGAAAGGCTTCCTCTTGTCCCAGACCTCTGTGGGGGCCAGCTGGTCCCAGCAGTTTACAATCACTTGCCTAATTCATCAGATTTCCACCTCTCCATATCATACGCTATATCCAGCTCACCACCTCTTCACTGTGTTCCCTGAGCTATGACTCTGGGTAAGGTCCCTGTGCCAGGTAAGCCTGGGTTCTCTCTTTTTCCCCAGTCATTCTAGGATAATTCAGTTGAACTATCCTTCTGGTCCACCATCTTTGTTCACCCCCCTAAATATAATTTTTAAAAATATTTATTTACATAGAATTAAATATAGATTTAAATTCAAGAACAAGTATCATAATTTATTTGCCTTCCTACAAATGAATTATGCTCATAAATAAATGCATCTCAAAAAAATACATCCTTGGGAAAACATTTTTTAAATAAATTCTGCATATAAATATAAATTATACATAATAAAATATCTATTGTTTAAGTGTTAGTTTTTTATTTAATTTTAATATTCCTTGGGAATGAGGGCAAAAGCATTATCAGATTGGGTAGGATAGAGAAAGGTTGGTTAATGGGTACGAAGTTACAGTTAGAAAAGAAGAATACGATCTGGTGTTCTATTGCACAATCGAGTGACAATAGCCAACAATAAGGTACTATGTATTTCAATTAGCTCAAAGAGAGTATTTTGAATATTCCCACAAAGAAATGATAAATATTTGAGGTGGTGAATATGTTAATTACCCTGAGTTGATGATTATACAATATATACGTGTCAAAACACCACATTGTACCACAGAAATATGCACAATCATGTGTCAATTTAAAAAGGTAAACTCATGTATAAGAAAATTTTAAAGAATGTAAGAAAATTGCATTAACTATAAAGAGGAAGCTATAGGATATACTTCACCTAGATATTATAACTAGGATGTATTCATATTTGATTAAAAATTTTTGCGGGTTGAAACCTGGCCCCAGCCAAACTGCAATAAAAAAATAGTTGGGTGTAGCTTTGCACAGTGGCAGTATCGTACCCAATGAGGTTTATCCAAGGCGCGATTATTGCTAATTGAAAACTTTTCCCAATACCCCACCTTGACGACTTGAAATATAGTCAGCATTGGCAATTTTTGACAGTCTCTGCAGAGATATTCTATTATTTAGTCATTTGAAATTTTGTTTGTATAGCTTCAAGGTATTAGGTAAAGTCACCAGTAGAGAACACTGAAATAATTCCAAAGGAGCTATGTTGGAATGGTTGTAGAGAAATGTGCTTGCACTATTGAAAAAAAAAAAAAACAGCAGGGTGTTGTGATGGCTGTCTGTAGTCCAAGCTACTCTGGAGGCTGAGGGAAGAGAATCATCTAAGCCCAAGAGCTGGAAGTTGCTGTGAGCTGTGATGCCACAGCACTCTACCAAGGGCAATAAAGTGAGACACTCTCTAAAAAAAAAAAAGGAAAGAAAGAAAAGAAAAGAAAAATTTTTAAGGCCGGGTAAGGTGGCTCATGCCTATAATCCTAGAACTCTGGGAGGCTGAGGCAGGTGGATTGCCTGCTCAGCAGTTCTAGACCAGCCTGAGCAAGAGCAAGATTCTGTCTCTAAAAATAGCCAGGCTTTGTGGCAGGCGCCTATAGTCCCAGCTACTTGGGAAGCTGAGGCAAGAGGATCTCGTGAGCCCAGGAATTTGAGATTGCTGTGAGCTGTGACCCACAGCACTCTACCGAGAGCAACAAAATGAAATTCTTTCTCAAAAAAAATTTTTAAATGTGGATCTGACATCAAATTTGGTGACTAAATAAGCATTGTATTCAGAATAGTAATACAAATGAAAAAGTTTTATTTGGTTTTTAAAAAAGAAAGAGTTTCAGCTACTGATTTTAAAACTATATCACTAATTTTAGTATTATATATTTAAAGCGTTTAAGTGTATAAAGTAAATAAATTCAACTTGTATGAGTCTTTTAAGAAACATCAGCTAATTGCTTTGAATGCTGCTAATGACTTCTTTCAGACTTTGTTTAGAATGCTAATTATTCCAAATGATATGTTCACTATAATTTTAAGTCTTCCTGTATTTTAAAACTATTTCAACTTGTGGTTCCATTGCTTTCCAGCCATTAAGCTAAAAATGTACCTTGAATACTCAACATTAGAACCTGAATTACAGGAGCATAATATTTCATCCACAAACTTCCAAGAAAAAACTTTCTTTAGGATTTAGCTGTCTAACCATACTTCTTCCACTGAATGAAAAAATAACAATAGTTCTGAGCAGAGTCCATTAAAATGCCACTTATAACCTGAAATAAACTCACAGAATACAATTCTACCTTCACTGGAAAACATTAAAGACCTGGCAGTCAAGGTATATATAAACCTAAGAAATTAAACAATACAGGGGGTACAGTAACAATTTATGATTTAGGACAAAATGATGGCATCTATGAAGAGTCAGCTATGCCAGGAATTTTAAACATATTATGTCTACTCCTCTCAAAAAGTATTTAGGAGGGAAAAATTAAACAGAATTCTTTGATTGAAAATAATGTCTCTCCCCTCCCTTTCCTTTTCCATTTTCTTGTGATCTCTGTGGCACCTCTCTCTCTCTCTCTCTCTCTCTCTCTCACACACACACACACACACACACACACACACACACACATACACACACACAACCTCTTTCAGCTTTTCTTTTCAGGTTAGCATCATTCTTTTAAAATCAGTGGCCACTCAAACCTGAAACTCTGGTCAGTTTCAGGGCTTGTATATGTAGTATGTTCACATAGTCTCACAACCAGAGAGAAAAGATAGCTTTTATCTCCCTGTTTCACTTAAAAAAAAAAAAATCTAAGGGAAAAATTCTGATTGGTTTGCCTGAGATCAAATGTTCACATCTTAGAGAGATTACTGCAGCCAGAGGGATGAATGACTGTAACTGGTCCAGACAGAGGGATCTTTTGTGCTGAGGCCAGTGAAAGGTACGCGGTTAGCCACTATGCCTTGCCCAATAGGACTTCCTTTTTTTGTTCTTTTTTTTTTTTTTTTTTGGCAGTTTTTGGCTGAGGCTGGGTTTGAACCAGCCACCTCAGGCATATTCCCCAATCAAGAAATGTATAGAGGGAGATCAAAAAGAAAGCATTTATTGAAGAAGCAAAATGTCTCTTTCACGCTATCAACATTTTTTGGAAAAACCAAGCCATTTGTCTCACTTCCTAGGGTTGGCTGGTTCAGTGTGTTTCTATATCCCCCAGGTTTCCTGTAAAATGGTTGTGAGATCTCGAACTGGTTGGCACACTATGGCCCACAGGCCAACTAGGACACACTGCGTGCTTTGTAAATAAAGTTTTATTGGGGCAAAGCCAAGCCACATTGTGTACAGCTCCATCATGCTATAGCAGCAGAGTTGAGCAGCTGCAACAGAAATTGTGTGGTTCCCAGAGCCTAACCCATTTATTGTCTGGCCCTTTACAAAAAGAAGTTTACAGATTCCTGATCTAAATGCTTGATTATATTTGATTCAATTATATAGGCCACAAAAATGTATACGTATGTTGTGTGATTTTTTTGCACCCTATTAAGCAATCAATACCTGATTTCCCCACTGTGAGCTTAACAATGTTCCAGGTTTCACATTAGTGACTCCACTGTGGGCTGCCAACTCCGTGTTGAACTTGGACTTGAAATCTGCAAAGGAACTGCAAAAAAATACTTCTTTCATAAATATCTGTGCTCTCAATAATATACAAGGAGACTAGACCACACCATCTTTAATGATGTAGTAGTTTTACGTCATTTACTACATACTGTGTGTAGTTTTTCCTGACTAACTGAAGTAAACACACTATTTCACTAATGTTCCAGAGTTAGGTAGTTGTTAAATAAAATTTGTAAAAAGCCGTAGCTTTGGACTGAGCCCCCGCACTAGAGCAAACCAAAACGGAGGTACTAAGCTGAAGTTCCACACACAAAACTAAGTTGTTGGCCTTCCAAGAAATCAAGAGAGAGAAAGATAATAGCCAAATGCCCAAACAGGCCATGTTTCATCAACATGGTAAGACAGTCCTCTCTGCTTTAACCTTTGCAGGGAAAGTAACTTTACAACCACCAATCTGCTTTTTGTTCTGTGTTTCTGCCTTCTTCAGCCTTTTTCTGTCTATGAAAGCAGTCTCCTCTGCTCAGCTCATCAGAACACTCATTCTATTGCATACAATGAGCTATTGCCCAACTCTAGAATCATAAATAAAAGCCAATTAAGATCTTTCAACTAAATTTGCTATAATTTTTTCTTTTGACAGAATGGTCATGGTTACTCAGTATCTGTATGACTATACTAAAAGCCTCTGAATGGTACACTTCAAAGGCTGGATTTTATTGTATGTCAATTATTTCTCATTAAAGTCATTATTTAAAGAAAAAAAGCATAAAATCAGATGGTTCTGGTTGTATCAGACTGACCACTCTATTATGACATTTCCCCACCAACGCTTTACCTCACACTTTTATCATTTATGCACGATTGTTGCCTAGAGGCACTTTTTCATTAGACATTATGAAATAGTGACTTTCTGATCCTACCATTCTTTCTGCGTCTATTAGCTGAAATTCTCCTAAGAAGAATCTTCCTTCATCAATTATTTGACTGCATAAATCTACAACTCATACAGGTAAGGCAAGATGAGCTTGATTTTTTTCCTTCTTTAGTTTTTCTGAGAAATTATTGGTGCTCTGGCAACCTCCAGTGGTGAATGGTGAGATATTTTGTTTGCTGAGATCTGATACCACTACAAAGCCACTGATTTTTCCATTCATGCTATGCTTCAATACAATGCAGTTGCTGGTCCCTTCGGCATTCACATCATCTCATCTACTGGGAGCTTCTTTCAGCTCCTAAACACCTTTGTCATGATTTCATTAAACTTGATCTTTGCTACAGCTTTATTAAGGTATACGTCACATGCCATAGAATTTATTCATTTAAAGCATACAGTTTAATTGTTTTTATATATACACAGAAATGTGTGACCATTCATAATGAATTTTGGAACATTTTTATCACCCCAGAGGAAAATGCTATACTATCAACAGTAACTCTCCATTTCTCTTGTGTGACCCCTAATCTACTCTCTGACTCTATAGAATTTTCTATAATGGACATTTCACATAAAAGGACTCCTATAATTTGTCATCTTTGAGTCTGCCTTCTTCCACTTAACATAAGTTTTCATGGTTCATTCCTATTGTAGTGCATACATAGTTACCCAAACTTCATTCCTTTCAATGGCTGAATAATATTTCTTTTATAAATATGCCACATCTCCTTTGTCCATTTATCCATTGATGAACATCTGGATTGATCCCAATTGGGGGCTATTATCAATAATGCTGTTATGAACATTCGTGTATGAGTTTTTGTGGCATGTTCTGGGCATGATTTCAGTTCCTTTGGGTATATAAGTAGGAGCAGAATTGCTAGGTCATACTATAGTTTTATTTTAATCTTTTCAGAAACTGTAGACTATTTTTCAGAAGGACTGCATCGTGTTATATTCCATGCATTCAACAACAGTGGGAGGGTTCCAAGTTCTATAATCTTCGATTACATTTTGTGTGAAGTGTTACTTCGATTTTGCATTTTGTGTGAAGTGTTATTTAGATTTTGTATTTTTCTGATGTTGGCCATCTTTTGTTATGTGTTTATAGGCCATTTTTACATCTTCTCTGAAAAAACATCATCTGTTTTTAGATCCCTTTCCCATTTTAGTTAGGATTTTTTTTTTTTTTTTGAGTTATAAAAGTTCATTAAGTAGTCTGGGTAAAGTCCCTGTCAGATATTTGACTTGTAAGTATTTTTTCTCATTTTGCTGGTTGTCTTTCAATTTCTTGATGTCCTTTGAAGAACAAAAGTTTTTAATTTTGATGAAATCTAATTGATATATTTTTTGGTTAGTTGTTTCTGGTCTGGGCATTATATCTGAAAACCCATTATACCTAATCCAAGGTCACAGACATGCTTGTGTTTTCTTCTGGGAGTTTTAAAATTTTAACCTTTACAGGTTAGATCTATTTTAAAATAAATTTTGTAAATGGCATGACAGAGTGATCCAAATTATGTCTTTTGTATGGATATATCCAGTTGCCCCATCACTTTTGTTAAATGATTCTCTCCCAAGTTGTCTAGAAACCATTGTTAAAAATTAACTACCTATAAATATAAGGGCTTATTTCTGGACTTTTGATTCCAGATGTGCATTCCACTGATCTACATAACTAATTATAGTACCACACTGTCTTGACTATTGTAGCTTTGTAGTAAGCTTTGAAATCAAGAAGAGTAGGTTCTATAACTTTTTTTTCTTTTTAAAGATTTTTTTTTATCTATACCGGATTTTTTACATTTCTATATGGATTTTAGAATCAGCTAAATTTCTGCAAAGAACCAGCCTAATTTTGCTACAGATTGCTCTCAAACTATAAACCAATTGGAGAATATCACAATCTTAACAATATTAAGTCTGCCAATCCATGAATATAAATGTTTTTCCACTTACTTATCTTTTCCTTAATTTCTTTCACAATGTTTTGTAATTTTATCAATATAAGTTTTCATATTTTTATTAAATTTGTTTCTAAGTATTCTTTTTTTTTTTTTTTTTTTTTTGGTTGTAGTTGTCATTGTTATTTGGCAGGAGGCTCTGGCTGGGTTCAAACTCACCAGCTCTGGTGTATGTGGCTGGCACCCTAGCCCCTGACCTACAGGCACTGAACCCTAAGTATTCTTTTTGGTATTATAATAAATGGAATTGTTTTCTTGATTTCATTGTTTGTTTGATCATTGTCATTATACAAAATACAACTTTTGAAAAAATTTATCTTACATTCTGAAATCTTACTGAACTCATTTAATATGTCAAATAGCTTTTTAGTGGATTCATTTGTATTTTTATTCACAAGATCATATCATCTGTGAACAGAGTTTTTTTACTTACTCCTTCACAATCTGGATACTTTCGTTCAAAAAGATTGAGAGTGAGAGAATCCTCCCTAACTCATTCTTCAAAGTCAGTATCACCCTGATAACAAGGAAAGGACACACACAAAGAAGAAAACTATAGAATGATATCCTTGACAAACATAGTTGCAAAAATCCTCAACAAAATACTAGCAAACGGAAACCAAAAGCACATTAAGAACATCAAGAAAATAATTTGCCACAATCAATTAGATTTCATCCAAGGGATGCAAGGATGGCTCAACATTCACCACATAAAGAAAATCAGAAACGAAACCCATATGATCAGTTTAACAGATGTAAAAAAAAAAAATGATTCCATGAAATTCAACATCCCTTCATGAAAAAAACCTTCAACAAACTAGGCATTGAAAGAACACACCTCAAAATAATAAAAGACATATATAACAAACCCACAGCCAACAACATACTGAATGGGTTAAAGTTGAAAGCATTTCCCCCTATGAACCAGAACTAGACAAGGATGCTCACTGTCACCACTTCTATCAACTAATCCTGGAAGTACTAGCAAGAGCAATCAGGTAAGGGAAATAAATAAATGGCATCCAAACTGGTGAGGGGGGGAAAGTACGTCAAATTACCTCTGATTATGTTATATTATACCTAGAAAACACCAAAGACACCTCCAAAAGCCTCCCAGAATTAACAAATGAATTCAATAAAGTCTCAGGTTACAAAATTAATGTACACAAATCAGTAGCATGTCTATATGCTAATAACAACAAAGCCAAAAATCAAAACAATAGCTCAAGCCCATTTACAGTAGCTGAAGAAAGTTTTAAAGTACCTTGGAATATACTTAACCAAAGAGGTGAAAGATCTCAGTAAAGAGAGGTGGGGGGAGGGTGGGGGGAGGGAGGGTGATTGGTGGGATCACACTTACGGTGCATCTTACAAGGGTACAAGTGAAAATTACTAAAAGTAGGATATAAATGTCTTCATATAGTGATTAAAAGGCCATGAAGGCTATGTTAAATAGTTCAATGAAAATATTTTAGATTGTTTATAAAGTCAGCACATTGTGCCCCATGATTGCACCAATGTACACAATTATGATTTAATAAAAATTAAAAAAAAACAAAGTTTACAATTTAATAGCCATTCCCCTGCACATCTCTCTTGCTGGAATTTATGTTCTATTCATCTTACTATTAACATTGTTCCTAAAAGAATTCTGAATGGCCTTGCAGGGATACATAAAATAAACTGTGTATTTTAGGTAAGAAAGCAAAAGAGAACAGAAATATTGGTAATGAGTCAAGTTTACACAAAGAGATCTCATAATTTCAGGTTGCAAATTTAGCTCGACTTTCTACTAGTCAAGGTGAAAAGGGAACCATCTCACAGCCCCTGTATAAAAAACTTGCACTAACAGCTCTGTGGTAGACCCAGTGGTCTGGCTCTGATTCAGACGGCTGGTGCATCTGGCCTCATTTATCTCTGACTTCCTCTCTGAGTGATATCTCAGGGGATGCAAACGTTGCTTCCAATACCTCATCCTGAAATAATTTTAACCTCCCAGTTGATTTACTATTTCCATAGACTTCTCATCAATACAGTTGTAATATAATCAAATAATGAGAGTTCACTCAAACTGAGAAGCTTGAGTTAATTTATTTAATGAACATTTGGTAGACTTTGAAAAGTACACATAATCATTTGAATTGTGAAAATGGGACTAATGGACTTGACATTTAATAGCAAGCGTAAGATCAAAACATGAGATAATTTGGGTGGGGTCTGTGGCTCAGTGGGTAGGGTGCTGGCCCCATATACCGAGGGTGGTGGGTTCAAACCCGGCCCCGTCCAAACTGCAACAAACAATAGCCGGGCATTGTGGCGGGCACCTGTAGTCCCAGCTACTCGGGAGGCTGAGGCAAAAGAATCGCCTAAGCCCAGGAGTTGGAGGTTGCTGTGAGCTGTGATGTCATTGCACTCTACAGAGGGCGATAGAGTGAGATTCTGTCTCTAATATATACATATATATGTATATGATAGTTCCACAAAAATGGACATTGAAGAGGTGGGAAAAAGAATGAGAGTAATTTTTTGTTTGGGTTATGAATTTGCATATACCTTGCAATTTGCCCAACGATTTTTTAATAAATTTATACAGTTGTGTGACTATAATCACAACCAACTTACCCTTGATCTTGGTTAAAAGGCTGAGAACTGAGCACAATCCAACTTTATCACACTTCCAGAAACCCTCAAATTTCCCCTGTGACCATTGGGTGTCAAACCCTGTTCTACCTCCAGCCTAGTTGGACACTGTTCTGCTTTCTTTCTGGTTTTGCCTTTTCTAAAAATTTCACATAAATGGAATCAGATGGTTTGTAACCTTTTGTACCTGCCGTAGTTCACTTAGCATAAAGTGCTTGAGGTCCATCGACATTGTTGCCTATCCCAGTAGTTTGTTCCTGTGTATGGCTGGGTAGTATTCCAGTTTATAGCTATTTTATATATTTGCCCGTTGAAAGACATTTGGGTTGTTCTCATATTTTGGCAATTATGCATGCTGTAATGATCGATCACGCACAAATCCTTTAGGAGCACATGGGCTTTCATACCTCTTAGGTAATATCTAGGAGTGGAACTGCAGAGTGTACGGAGAGTGTACGTTTAGCTTTTCGGAAAAATGTCAAACTATTTTCCCAAATGGTTCTTACATTTTGAGCCAAGATGTATTGAAACTTATATTCCCAACAGCAGTTTATGATGGTTTCTTCACATCTTCACTAATACTTGGGATTGTCTCTTTGTTATTATAGCCCGTGGTGCTTAATTTTAGGTGTCAACTTGACCAGATTAAGACATACCCAGATACGTGATAAAGCAGCATTTCTCACTGTGGTAGTGAAGGTACTTCCAGAACAGACTGCCAATAGAATCAGTAGACTGAGTAAAGAAGACCCAACCTCATCCCATCAATCCACTGGGGTCTGAATAGATCAAAACCATGGAGGAAACGCGAATTCCCTCCCTGTGGCGTTGAGACATCCACCTTCTCTCACTCCCAGACATCAAAACTCCAGGTTCTTGGGCCTTTGGACTCTGGAACGTATACCATTTTCTTCCCTAGTTCTCCAACTTGCAGATGGTATGTCATGGGACTTCTCGACCTCCATAATCACATGAGTTAGTTCCCGTAATGCAAATACTCTAATCTCTCTCTCTATGTATAAATATATCATAGTGTGTGTATACACTCTGCTCCCTGGAGCACCCTGAGTAATATGAGCCCTTCCGGCGGGAGTTTTCAACAGGAAGAATGTACTCCGGTTTTCAGTCAGTACAGAAGTAAGACCAGAACAGCTCTACCACCAACCCCATCCCCATTTCTGAATAGTCTTAAAGAATGACAAGTTTTAGAATTCAAGGGTTTATGTAACTTTCTTCTTTTGAGCCCTTTAATTCTGTATTTTTCCATTTCCTTCAATAATCCATTGATTTTATCAACTTGAGCTTCATATCATGTCAAAGGTTTGGGTTGCTACCCTGTGGATTTGCTGATGAGAAGGACAAGACAGGATCTTTCCACTACAGAGGAATCTTTCCATACCTCTTATTCTAAAATGTTAAGTGCAAAATCAGGATCCTCACTCCAGTCTGAGCTACAGTTTATATTCACCCCTCTTTACATAAAAGATGAGCTTTGCAAATT
This sequence comes from Perodicticus potto, assembly GCA_963574655.1. Lineage (NCBI taxonomy): Eukaryota > Metazoa > Chordata > Mammalia > Primates > Lorisidae > Perodicticus > Perodicticus potto. The sequence goes on along the minus strand of CAUYRH010037477.1, from coordinate 15,006 downwards.
GGCCAAACAAACCTTTGGATTGCCATTAAGCTTACCAGGCATTGCTGGTTTTCTTTCCCTTACATGGCTTTATTTAATTTATCTGTGTTTTCCATCCTTTGACCATGCATTAAAAATGACACGCAACTACTGCTTAAAATTTCCCCAGAAGGTTAAAAACACTTGTATTTGTTGCATCATTGATTCTTTCTCTTGGAAATTATTTGATTGACAGCTGCTAGTTTTAGATGGAAAAATTTAAAGGCAGTATTCTATACAATTGTCTCAAGAATTGTGTCAGAGAAGCCCCCAAACGTAACTGCCACATGTCACATTTAAATTAACAAAAATGTGCTTCAGTGTTCTTTCCAGTAAGATACCTGCTGTGTTCTGATTGCCTGAAGGATTTTTTCAAACTTAATTATATAATAAACTAGCCTCATCTCCCACCCTGAAAGGTTGCTACAGGTCTGATAGCTTTGTGCCACTTTTTTGTTTTTTTTGTTTTTTTTTTTTTGAGACAGAGTCTCACTTTGTCACCTTGGTGGAGTGCCAGGGCCTCATAGCTCACAGCCACCTCAAACTCTCAGGCTCAAGCAATCCTCTCGCCTCATCCTCCCCAGTAGCTGGGACTACAGGCACCTGTCACAATGCCTGGCTATTTTTTTTAGAGTCAGGGTCTCGCTCTTGCTCAGGCTGGTCTTAAACTCGTGAGTTCAAGCCATCTTCCCACCTTGGCCTCCCAAAGTGCTAGGATTATAGGCGTGAGCCACCGCACCTGGCCCTATTTTTCTTCATGGAGGCTTTGGAGTGTTAACAGGCAATAAGGAAGAGTCCATGGCTCACAGAGCGGCAGAGACGCCCTGTTGCTGCTAAGAAAAGGCCAGCTGCTGTCAAGATACCTTATCTTGGGCCTTACTACAGTCCAGCCCTTGCAGATATGACTACAGATTTTCAAGGTTCACTTTATCTCAAGGGTTCTAGCTCAAATGACACAGAAGTATACTTAAATCAGAATATGAATGCAGCAGTCACACCCTTATCTTTACTTTCAGGTTCTAAGGTTGCAGTTACCGTTGGTCAACTGCGGTCTGAAAACAGTAAATAGAAAATTCCAGAAACAGACAATTCATCTAAGGTTTAATGGTGCGCTGTCCTGAGTAGAGTGATGAAATCTTACACTGTCCCACTCTGCCCTGCACGGGATGAGAGCCCTCCCTTTGTCCAGCACGTCCAAGCTATGCTATTTGCCCATAAGTCATTTAGTAGGCAGCTGGATTATCAGACTGACTATTGCAATACAGAAGTGCTTGGTTCACGGAACCCTAATGGCTCCAAAGCATAAGACTAGTAATGCTGGGGTATTGTTAAGTATAATTGCTCTATTTTATTATCGGCTATTGTTAACCTCTTACTGTGTTTAAGATATAAATTAAGCTATACCATAGGTATGTATTTATAGAAACAAAAACATAGTAATATCTGCAGTTTCAGAGAAATCACTGCGGAGTTTATGGCGATCCCCGATCGGTGCTGCATCTATCCTTCAAGTGAACACAGTCTCCCCCTTTGCTTATATCAATAATTGAATACCTAAAAGTTTGCTCAGAAAGTACAGAATTATAATACAAAGAGAGAACAGTTCTGAGAGGTGTTTCTCCCAGGTCTAACTGTTCCACAAGCCTGTCCTCAGGGCTGCCACAGACAATTGTTCAGTGTACAGAGTGCATGACTGTCCCAGGGGTCCTGTTCGCTCCTGTGTATTGTATCACTCATGTATCCTGACTTGGCTTCTCTGGCCTGTGGATAGTTTAGGGCCACACTGCCAACACTGGCCTCTTTCGAGCCCTGAATTTCCTGTCGTATTTGAATGTACTGAAATCACTGATAATGTTGCTCATTGTTCTTAGTAAAGGAGCTGTTTTCTGGAGCCTGAGACGTATTTATTCTCTTACTTCTCAATCTGGATTTAATTCCAGCAGACCCTTTATAGTTGACCATCTCCTTACATTGACCTAATTTTCATAGACCAGACGAACACCACATATACCACATATGTATCACCACAGTGGGTCTTGCTCCTTATGGTGAGCACCTCTGTATGTTGACCTGTTTGTTAGAGTCCTTTGGCTGGCCAGATTGCAGAGATTCTATTGTATTTTAACTCTCTGAGAGTCATCTGTCTTAGGCTTTTAGCTTCATGTTCTAGCAGGAGCGGGAGGAATCTACTTCATATACTCTATATACAGGCATGGGGTATTAAAAAGTTTGCCAGGCTTCTGGTCTCCTTTGAGAGAACAAAGAGAAGTGGCCACAAATAGAGGCTCTGGAGTCCTGCCACCTGGGTTGGAATCCTAGCTCTAGCCTGTTCATCTACAAAAGGAAGGCCTAACTTTACCCATCTCACTGGGTCTCCATGGGGATCAAGTGTGTTAATACATGTGAACTGCCTACAGGAATGCCAGCACACAAGCATCACACACTAGCCATCACTATTCTATTTTAGTTTTATTGTAGTCTACCAGTCTTTATTCTCCCATAATCTATTATTATATTTATTTTTTGTCTTAGTCTATTTTGTGCTGCTGTAGCAAATTACCTGAGAGTGGGTAATTTAAAAGGAACAGAAATTTATTTCCTCTAGGTCTGGAGATCTGGGAAATCTCAGATCATGATGAAGGCCCTCTCCCATGGCAGAAGGAAGAGGGCAAAAGACCCTTATTAAAGACCTTCATAATTAAATAAGACCACCCAAATAATTTAGGATAATTTCAGAGGAGATAGTCCTTAACTTAATCTTGCCCTTAAAGCCCCCTTTGCCAAATAATGCTACAAAATCATAGGTTCTGGAAATTAAACATGCAAACATCTTCAGAGGGCCATTATTCTGCCTATTACAAAGAGAAAAGCACTGACAACCTCTTGAGATCATTTAAACCAGTGGTACCCACCGAAGGTGATTCTGCTGTCCCCAGGGGGATATTTGATAATGTCTGGAGACATTGTCAAGTGGGGAGCTGTGGGTAGAAGATCTACCACAGCAGAGGCCAGGAATGCTACTGAACATCCTGACTTGCACAGGGCAGCCTCACAGTGAACAAGTATCCAGCCCCAAATGTCAACAGTGATGAGGCTAAGCGACTGTGATTTAATGCATAAACTTCCTTGAAATCTTTTAAGTTAGGAAGGTTTCAATGCAACAGAAGCCAGTTTCAGGATTTACACTTACACAGAGAAGTCCACAGAATCACATACAAGCTCTGTAACTCTAAGTTTTTGACAATTTTATGTGGTAAATAAGTTGTGAATAATACACCTAAACAGTCGGGTTTCGGACTCAGCCTTCAGTTATTATTTGTTAAGTAGTATTTGTTTTACATCTGGTATAATCTTTCATAATGATGCATTTCACATATAGGTAACTTAATTTAAAGCACATATTATAAACACAATTTTATGTGCATCATAAATATTTAAATCGTAGATGCTAAGATTTAAAATTCATAACACCAAACAGATTTCACTCTGATCCACAGCCCTTTGAAATATTTTATTTCTGCCTTGAAATGACTTGACCCGCATCCCTTGACTTCAGTAGATCAAAGAGAAAAGTTCATTTGCCATGACATTCCCTTCCACTGCTCCAAAGGGCCAAGCGGAGCCAACTTTCACTCAAAGTAAGCACCTTGGAAATCAATACTTACTTTTCCAAGTCTAAGGAATTTCTGAGCTCAGATTGGTCGCTTCCAGTCTTTTAACGTGATCTAGAGAATTGCTGGTAGGATATTTGATCATAAACATTTTCAACATCTTTCTTTTTATCTTTCTTGTCCTTTCCGTCCACTTCTCTCTACTCACTCTTTAATCCTTGCTTCTGTGCAAGACTTCCTCTAGAGTTTCCCTAATTTTCAAAAACCTATAAAAGAAGTAGTTGTATTTTCTGTGGCAGAAAAAATTTCCTAGTTAGCAGAAGATTGTGTATTTTTTGTTTGTTTATTTGTTTTTTGGGATGGTGTGAATAGTGTATATATGAAGGTACACCACCCATCTGCTGTGTATCATCATTAATTCCCCCAGGGAGAATATGAAAGAATATGAAAGTATTCCAATGGCTTAGGAATGAACAGAGAAAAATAGAGAAAAACACAGCTGTACAGCGCCATCACTACCACTGAGGCTGTCTCTACTGTATACATTTCTCTGCCAAGCGACAGTTCCACCAGGCATTTTACATTTAATTGGTAGGGTACAATTAAAGGATATGGGCTAACCACGTTTTTGTGAATTGAGACTTGTCAAATGCTATTTACAAACCATATCCCCAAAGATCACATCATACTTAAGAGTCTGGATTACAAAGGTTCTGTTGTTCCTGGGGATGGGTAATGCTAGGGAAACCTGACTAAATCTCTGAGCAAAAATCATCTTCAGGAGTTTATGGAAATATGTCTACCTAGTCGAAGAATCCAGTTTCTTCGCAAATAAAATAAGAGGAGAAAGAACAAAAAGGAAGGGAGAGAAAGCAAGCATAGAATTTACAGGTTAAGAGAATTTAGAGACATGTCAAGTTTATTAAGGAGACAGGAACTAATCCTTACATGTCAAAACATAAGTGAAAGTTTCTCAAAACAGGACAGACATGGGTATATAATAGGGTAGCGGATGAGAGAGAAAAGAGCTGGAAGATGTGGGGGAGGAAATAAGTGCTAACTTTCATCAGTGGGCACATACAGATTTCATATGGAAACATTTCCCAGCCGAAGTACCTGTGCAACCATTTCCCTGAAGAATAAAGAAACTTCTTTGTTTCTGGGAAAGACCTTGGATGAAAAAGTAAATGTTATTATACTGAGCAGCACATAACTAATATCTAAATGAGGCCTCCCTCAAGCTCCCCATATCACATCTCAGGGTGTACGTCCATTGAGTTTGAGATGCAGAATAAAAAAATCCATCAAAAAGCAATACAGAAAAATCAAAGGGCACAGATTCAAGACATAAGATCATAACCTAGAATTCCAAGACATTTTCCTGCTATTATTATGCAAAGTTCTGTGAGTAACAAAATCCCAGGTAAGAATATATGACAGAAAATGGGTAAAATCATTTGGGAGAGTTTGTTTCTTGCAAAATTTGCAGACATTAGCAAGGATGTTTGGGGCTTGGGGTCCATAGTACAGTGGTCATAGCACCAGCCACATGCACCAAAGGTGGTGGGTTCAAATCCAGCCCAGGCCAGCTAAAACAACTGTAACAAAAACATAGCCAGGCGTTATGGCGGGCACCTGTGGTCCCAGCTACTTGGGAGGTTGAGGCAAGAGAATTGCTTAAGCCCAAGAGTTTGGGGTTGTTGTGAACTGTGACGCCACAGCACTGTACCCAGGGTGACATAGTGAGACTCTGTCAAAAAAAAAAAAAAAGAAAGGAGGTTTGGCATCTCTTGTTAAGGGGTGAGAACATTACGTCCATATCCCAGACTGCTGTACCTGGCTATCGTCTTTCTCCCCTTTGAAGAAAACACAAATGCCCGTCTTTGTTCACTGTTGATTATATACCTCCAGACACTTCTGTTTCCCTCTCTGGCTTTTATTTTCCTCCTCCACTCATTATTGATGTCATCTTAAGGTCAGCCCTGCACTTTTTCTCATCTCTTTTTGGGAATCAGATGCTCCCAAGGTTTCCACTCTCACCCCTGCGCTGACAGATTCCAAATCCAAATTCCAGCTTCTTCTCCCCCACCTCTGCTTTCCTGTTATCTACTTCACTTGAACGTTACCAAACATACCGAAAACACTTCTTCACCTCTCTATTTCTGCGTGGGCTGCCACCATTCTCCTTAGACCCTGGGGTTTTAAAACTTAACGTCATTTTCAACCCATTTGTCATTTTCAACTCATTTGTATCCTTCATTTCACTTAGCAAGTCAGCTTGACGGACTCCTCCGTCTCCCCAGTGCCGTCCCGTCAGTGGCCCCACAGGCTGCCCTCCTCTGCACACATCTGGAGCACAGCAGCAGCCCAGCCTGCCCTCCCAGGCGTATCACATCTCACTCAATCCATCCAGTCTAGCGTTCCCAGAATCATCCTGCAATTTCTGCCTGGTCACTCCCTTGTTTTAAAAAAAGTGTTTCTCTTCTATTTTAAAAATAAAACGAAACATGGATTTTCCAGACATTCCATCCTGTGCCCCTATCTATCCAGCCTATGTTTTTATGGCTTCTTCTTCTTCTTCTTTTTTTTTTTATTACATCATTGCTGTGTACATTAATGCAACCGTGGGGTACAATGTGCTAGTTTTATATACCATTTGAAATATTTTCATCAAACTGGTTAACATAGCCTTCACCACATTTTCTCAGTTATTGTGTTAAGACATTTGTATTCTACACTTAGTAAATGTAACATGTACCCTTGTAAGATACACTGGACAGGAGAGTGGGGAAGATGGGCGGAGGGAGGGTAAATGGTGGGCCACACCTACTGTGCGGTTTTATGGCTTTTTTTTCCCAGTATTTTTTTTTATTAAGTCAAATACATATAGATCCTGAATATATTCAAGCATATGTGGGGTACAATGTGCTGATTTTTTTTTAATACAATGTGACATGGTTAGATCAAACCAATCAACATAGCAGTTACCTAACTTTCAAGGATGGTTTCCAGTCTGATCATAACTTCCCTGAGGAAAGGGCTGATCTACTCTGTGTGGCTTCACGTGCAGCAGACATTCAGGACATGGTTATTCTTCAATTAGAATGCAGGATGCCTGCATCTCTTCTATTTAAAAACAAGCCCAGCAAGTGATTTTACATACACTGCCACACCAGTCTTCCATTTCTCAAACTTTGATTTCAAACAAATCCAGAGGTTGCCACTGTCTTAGGAAAGACTTAAAATAGTGATGTTTGTTCAGTCACATGAGAAAAAGCAAAGTTTATGTTCTGTGGTTGGTAAGATTAAGAATCAAAGTATAGAAACACATTAAAAAGTTTTTATTACAGAAAAGCTGGATAATCCTAAAGAGACAAGTACTTATCTTTCTAATAAATAATTTCTAAATCTGTATATCTTTGCAATATCAGGTAGAGAAGTATTGTTCCTTGTTCAGTCTTATGTCCTCTGTAGGAGGACTTCTCAAATTTTAATGTGCATACAAATCATCAGGAGAATTTGTTTCAATGCAGATCCTAATTCAGTGATCTGGAAATCGTTCAAGACTGTAGGTCTCCCATCCTTCCACACTGTGCTGATGCTGGTCTACAGACCCTACTTTGAGAAACAAGGTCTTACAGCATTAGACCCCACAGGATCATTACCAACCAAATGCCTGTTCCGTTTAGCCTGAGGCAAATTATATCACAGGCACAAATCTGCTGAAGGAGAACTTTAAACCACCTAAAACTAACATTATCCTAAATAAAAGATTTAATTTCTATCTTGTTCAGCTATCAATTGACAGCATATCACTGTTATCACTCCTTCTTGGGTTTACTGTAGATTGCAATGTATTGATCTTTTACTGGTTTTTTAAGAAATACACATTTCTCATACAAAAAAAGCAGAAAATGTAAAACAACTTCCCTTACCAGTAACTACAAAAAAGTCAAGAATGGGTATTCTTTTTCTGTTACAGTTATTTTTAGAAATATGTTTTTATTGAGAGAGATATGCCGGTACTTTCTCTTCTTTTTCTTCACTAAAAATTTCTAGAAGTTGTTACATACCTTTTTCCCTTATACCAAGGTAAGGTATACTATAAAGGAACCATCTTCATCTGTCCTACCAGATAAGAATTATTGCTTCTGGCAATTAATCAAATTATGGCTTTCATCCTATTTCATCCTCTGACTTTTAGAAGGCCATTCCTCTTTTTTTGTATTTTGGTTTTTTAATTGATAAATAAAAATTGTATATAGCTGTGATATACAATACGACATTATGATACAGGTATACATCATACATAGAAAAAAAATCAAGCTAATTAACATATGTACTATTTCACATACTTAATAATTTTTGTGTGGTAAGAATGTTCGAACTCTACTCTCTTCAAGGCATTCTTTATTAGTTCCTTTTTATAAACTGCAACTGCTGATCCCGCTCAAGCATTCCTTACAATAGAATTTTAGAGGAGATATATAACATGTACACCATGACATATATAAGCAATTTCCTACCATTTCAACCAGAATATTATGAACTATGAGAACCTTTATGCCTAACCAGATACAAAAACTGATGTCAGTATAACTGGATTATACATAGATAGATTTATTGTAACTTGGTTTTGAAAAATGAAAAAGGATGCAAAAAATAGAGAATCCTGTTCCAAATCAAGCTAAATATTCCTAAGTGCCTGTAACACCTGCAAAAATCAGAGTTACTTCATAAATATTCAAGAATTAGTTCATAGAGTTCAGATACTGCAAAGCAAATTTAAGGATGATGAAATAAAATTTAAGCATTTTTATGAAGTGCAGATAAATTGGGTGAAAGACAAACACTGGTATTTTGACCATAATAATTTCACAGAGCTCATTTGTACAGGAATGAAATCTTAGAAAGGTTAAAAAACACACAATGACTGCTACCATAAAGAATGACTATTACGCTCTTACACTCCATAAATTCTTAAAAATACATGCACCTCACAGATATGCATGTACCTACTGTCCCTGACTAGAGCTTGCTATTTGTATTACGTTTTTGATAAAATCAGAACTAAAAAGTAACTATATAAACTATAGTTCCTTTCAGAATTATCACATGTATGTAAAGTTGGAATAGAGATTGTATTATGGAAAACACTGAAATATATCCCTTAAAACAAAGCTAAGGTACTTCCCACCAGAAAATGAAGCCTCTAATCTGCACTCTAACCCTGAAATCTGAAAAGAAAAAAACCATCTTAGAGTCACTCATTTCATTAACTTAGCCTTCTATCTGTACAGTTACTTAAATATCAAGTAGTTTAAATACAAAATAAATCTTAAATACATAAGAGCATTCTGAAATTAGCATATCCTGGGATTATTCCAATATAATAAGAAAGAAAAAATACATTTTTTGAAAATATCCCAAACCCTCCTAATACACCTTTGTTAGGTTGGAAAGCAGCATTATAACTGGCATGAGCTTCCACTTGAGAAAAGCAGATAACTTAAGTACAATGATGCCACTATAAAACTTTAACATCTCTGAATATCCTAAACATAGGAAGATGGCTAAATGCAGGAGATCTAGATCTGGTTCTATTACTCCCATAAATCAGGTCCCCAATAGTAGGGTCACCATTGGCTACAGTATATCAAGTGTGTGCAAACAAAGTTTGATTCAGTAAAAATTATCTACTTTCAATGTATCTGCATTGAATGAAACCAGGAAAAATCTGAACATATGAACATCCAATGACAGTTCTCTTCCCTCTTTAGGAAATCACCTTCTGATGCCCAAAATCATGAACAATGTTTCCTGTAAACCACAGTCAAAATGTTTATTCTTAAGTAATCTTTTATTTTCTTAATAGACATGCATTAAAATGTCTTTGCAGGCTTGGCGCCTGTGGCTCAACGGGCTAAGGCAGCAGCCATGTACACCTGAGCTGACGGGTTCAAATCCAGCCTAGGCCTGCCAAACAACCATGATGGCTGCAACCAAAAAATGGCCGGGCGTTGTGGCGGGCGCCTGTAGTCCCAGCTACTTGGGAGGCGGAGGCAGGAGACTTGCTTGAGCCCAGGAATTGGAGGTTGCTGTGAGCTGTGATGCCACAGCTCTCTATCCAGGGTGACAGTTTGAGGCTCTGTCTCAAAAAAAAAAAAAAAAAGTCTTTGCAGTACTATACAAATTAGTGCCAAATGTACTTAGAATATGAACAAAACTTTATACTATATAAAAATCTTTGTATTATTTACTTCCTAAATCACTCAACAAAGATTAACAGAAACTTTGTCATCTTAAAATAAAACAAAGGCCAGGTATCTTGGCTGAGGCCTGTAATCCCAGCACTTTGGGATGCCGAGACAGGAAGACCACTTAAAACCAAGGGCTCAAGACCAGTCTGGGCAAAATAGTGAGTCTTTGTCTCTAAAATAATAAGCAAACAAAGTATGTGAACCATGTTCTTAAGGAGACATATATCTGGGTTACAGATTTAATTATAAATTCATACCATAACAAAGATTACATAAAAATTCCAAACCCTCAAAGATAGCAAAGGACAATGTTTTCCAACTGATAGAATGCCCATACAGTATTTTGGGGTTTGTAACATTAAAGGTGGAAAAGGCAATGATTTTAACTTTAGTTTTATTAAATAAACGTTCAAATAATGAGTTTTGAGTTTTTCTCTTTCAAACAGGACAATCTGAAAGCTTCAATATACATGCCAAATGAACACACGTAAGTGATGACTAGATGATCAGATGGACATACCCAGAACTTAGCTTATAGTCAAACTCACCACAAAAAAACAGTTTTATGCAGCTTTAAGTCATTTCTATCCATATGTAGTTTAACTAATATTATTTAACTTACACCAATAAAGAATTACTGGATAAAAATGGCAAACCTAGGATATACTGGAATTGAAATAAAAATTTAAGGAATTTAAGAATAATGATAATTCTGACAAGTTCCTTAAGATGATATTAACTAGATCATTGAATTGAACTCATCCTTTCAAAATACATATAGAACATATTTCAAGGACTTCAAAAATTAATTTGAAAATTTCATGATAAATTAATTTGGCTTGTTCAGAATAAAAATCATAATACAAAACATAAAAAAAAAATAGCTGGGTGTGGTAGTATACATCTGTACACAGCTTCTTAGGAGACCAAGGTAGGAGAACTGCTTGAGCCCAGGAGCTTGAGGTTCCAATGAACTATAACGACGCCACTGTACCCTAGCCAAAGTAACAGAATTGAGACCCTGTCTCAAAAAACAAGCACACAAACAAAAAACTATATAAACCTAGCTATGACCCAGCAATCAACCCCTAAGTATGTATTCAAGAGAAATCAAAATATATCTAACAAAAAGGCTTGTTAGATCTATTTTTGATGTTAACATTACCTTCACTTGCAACAGCCAAATTTCTGAATTTCTATCCACAAGGGAATGCGTAAAAATTATAATACTGTCAATAGCGAAGGACTGCCCAGCAATAAAAAGGAACTAGTGATATATACAACAATATGGATAATCTTTCAGAAATATGCCAACAAAGAAACTGGACATAAAATACATAATATATGAATCTATTTATACAAACAGGTAAAACCACTCCAGTTAAAAAGAATCCAAAAAGTGTTGTCTGGGTGAAGGAAACCATTAACTATGAAGGAGCATGAGGAAATATTTTGGAGTAATAAAAATATTCTATATCTTGATATATGTATGTTACATTGTTACATGTCAAAAATTCACCAAACTACACACTTACGTGCATTTCAGGGTATGTAAATTTCACCTTCAAGAAAAGAAAAAAAATAGTAAATGTATTAAAGAATACAACCAAAAATTCAAAACACTAGATCATGAACATATTTTCCAACTTTTTCTATTGGTATAAGATATGCTTAATACACATTTAATTATAACTGTAAGTACTGGGGGCATGAAGGAATGAAAAATATGAATGAGATAAAAAGCAATATAGACAGAAAGTCTAATCTATGTCTAACTAGAGAAAATAAACACGATAAAGAAGAGAGAATATTTAAGGAATATTCAAATTTTCCAGAACTGAACCAAAATAAGAGTACTGATCTCCAGGAAGCCAAAAAGAAACAAATAAGCCAAATAGAAAAGAACAGTCACTAAATAACAGCCAAATTCCTAGACGTCCAATGGGCCAGAAGAAGTTGGTTGGTAAAACTTAATAAAGAAAACTAACTATAATCCCAGAAATGGGGACCCAACAAAATTACCTCTTAGGAATAAAAATAATATTAAAAACATGTTTATAAATACGTAAGTAATTAAAATGAGTTTACCACCAAGACACCTGCGTTTAAAGTCCTGAAGGGCCATTCCCCTTAACACTGCAACCTGACCTCCTCCTGTATCCTCCCTGCTATCTACTCACAAGCATACATAATCTCTTTCTCTTTTCTCCACTTTATCTGTTTACCAAAACATCTCATCACCTTCTAAAATATACAATTAATTTGCATATCAAATTGTCTACCTCCCTTCAAAATAAGCTTCATGAAGGTGGGAACCTTTGAATGCTTTATCCACTAACATATTCAAGCACCCAGAAAAGCAACTCACACCTCTTAAGCACTCAGGAAATACTTGCTGAATAGATGAATGGATAATTAAATAAATGATATAATTCCAGAAAGAAGGAAAATAACTCAAGGGGGACAATCAGGCATGCAGAAGGAATGAGCAAGCAAATAAAATGACAAATCTGCATATAAGTCAAATCTAAAGTTGTCTTTAAATACAGCAATGTCTTATCAGAACATCAAATTCAGTTTAATAATCTGGCTTTACGTTATTTGTAAAAAATACACCTAAAAAATAAGATTATGAGAAAGTTGAAAGTAAAAGGACAGGGAGAAGGAAAAGATATACCAAGTAGATATCAATCAAAACAATGTAGCTATATTAATATCAAGCAAAATAAGTTATAAGACTAAAAGCACTAATAGACATACAACTAAAATGAATGCAGAAAAAGAGAGAACCCAGCCATACCTGGCATGGGGACCTTATCAGACTTGTATGTAGCTTACCAAGCACGGCAAGGAGGTGGTAAGCTGGATACAGCATATGATCCCCAGGAGTAGAAATCTGATGAATTAGGCAAGTGATTAAGACCGCTGGTCCCCCAAAGAGTGCTGAAATAGGAGGAAGCCTTTCTGGAATTTTCAGCTTTTAAGGGAAGCTGCATGTTGAGTAAAATGCTTGGAAGAGTGAGGGACTCAACAGTATACAGGAACCAGATCTGAATGCCAATTGGAGTGGATTTGCCATAGGTTTGGTGGCTGGCGAGGCAGCCATCCTGGGAAGATCTCAGAGGCCCGGGGGCTGCCATTGTGGGAAGGTCATGAGAAGGTCTTAGCAGGGGTCTAAAGCATGGCTGTGTTAATTCTGCCTGTCAGAATCAGAACTCCATTTTGGGGACACCTTGAAGGACTCCTGCACCCCATGGGAACTGGAGTAAGCAGGGATCTGTGAAACCTGCCCCTAAAGGATTCTTATAAACTTTAATATTCCAACCAGGCAGGGTCTGCATGCTGAGGAAACAATCAGGCAATCACCGGAGGCAACTAAGTTTGGAATGGGACCACAGAGGTTGCTGGCTATATTCTCCGTATTCTAAACAATCCACAGCGCCACCTGGTGTCCGGGTTACATATTGCAACATATTGTCATCAAGAGCAAGGAAACTTTTTTTGTTGGCCACAAGGAAAAGTTTGACTTTGCTCAGGCTGAGGACACTTCAAGACCTAAGCTGCGAGACAAGGTAATTTGCTCCTTGAAGCACAGGAAGCAGTGAGAAGGAAAAAGGAGGACAAGGAGGTGAACAAGAAGAAAGAATACGATAAGGAACCAACAGAAAAATGCAGGCAACATGAGAAACCAAAACAGAGGAACTCCCCCAAGGGATCATGGGGCAGCTACTATAAAAGACTCCACCTATAAAGAATGAATGGATTTGACAGAAAGGGAATTGAAAATATAGTTGATAAAGACGATAAAAGGAATGGACAAGAAAATGGAAAGACAGAACCAAAAGTCAAAAGAGACATGTAGAATATATAAAGGATATGGTGGAAAGGAAGGAGACAATCAGAGAATGGAAAGATGTAAAAAGTATCAAAAAAAGGTTAAACCATAGAGAAGAAAGAACTTCAGAGCTACAGGATAAAGTTTTAGAGTTAACCCACATAGTCAAAGAGGCAGAAGAGAGAGAAAGAACAGTCACTTACAGAACTATGAGACTTCATGAGGTGTTCAAAAATATGAATAATAAAGACTCCTAAAGGGAAAGAAGTTTGTCCCAAAAGAATGGAAGCCCTCCTGAAGACTATCAAAAATGAAAACTTACCAAGAAAGGAAGCACATCAATGAACTCATGAGCCATCTTATGCAACTGGAAAAAGAAGAACAATCTAATCCCAAACCCAGCAGAAGAAAAAAATAACCAAAATTAAATCAGAGATTAATGCAATTGAAAACAAAAGAATCATTCAGAAAACTAACAAAACAAAAAGTTGCTTTTTTGAAAAAATAAAATCGATAAACCTTTGGCCAGATTAACTAGAGACAGAAAAGCGTAAATCTCTAATAACCTTAATCAGAAACAATAAAGGGGAAATAACAACAGATGCCACAGATACACAAGTGATCATCTGAGTACTGCAAGAAATTCTATGCCCAAAAATTTGACAATGTGGAGGAAATGGATCAATATCTAGAATTGCATCCTCTCCCTAGACTTAATCAAAAAGAAACAGATCTCTTGAATAGACCAATTTGAAGAACTGAGATCAAAGAAACAATAAAAAATCTCCAAACAAATAAAAAGCCCTGGTCAAGATGGCTTCACACCAAGATTCTACCAAACCTTGGAAGAAGAGCTTATATCTATACTACAGAAATTATTCCCAAAAATTGAGAAGGAAGGAATCTTCCCCAACATGAAACAAATATCACCCTGAAACCAAAACCAGGAAAAGACCCAACTATAAAGGAGAACTTCAGACCAATTTCACTAAAGAATATAGATGCAAAAATTCTCAATAAAATCCTACCCAATAGATCACAGCAACACATTAAAAAAAATCATTCATCATGATCAAGTAGGTTTCATCCCAGGGACACAAGGCTGGTTCAACATAAGCAAGACCATAAACATAATTCACCCTATCAACAGAAGCAAAAACAAAGACCATATGATCCTCTCAACAAATGCAGAAAAAGCATTTGATAAAATTCGGCATCCTTTTCTAATTAGAACACTGACTAATATAGGCATAGGTGGCACATTTCTTAAACTCATTGAAGC